>JANAVB010043220.1:12885887-13016055 GCA_029216955.1 Iris pallida | reverse complement strand
CCAATATATATAGATCATAAAAGAGCCAAGACCAAGAAATAACAAATTCATCATAAACAAGTAGGTAGCACAAGGGGGTCAAAGGTTGGGCTACGCAGGGTATAGACTGCGCATACAAGGCTGCACAAGAGTTGTCTTGCGATACAAGGTGCGCAAGGGTTGTCTTGCGCAAGGGTTACATTGCGCAAGGGGAGCAGTACGCAAGCAATACGCAATGCACAGTACGCAAGCCACTACGCAATGCCAGTACGCAGGCCAGCATACGCAGGGGCTACGCAAGTCACTACGCAAGCAATACGCAATGCACAGTACGCAAGCCACTACGCAATGCACAGTACGCAGGCAGCATACGCAGGGTACATACGCAGGGTGCAATACGCAGGGTGCAATACGCAGGGTGCAATACGCAGGGTGCAATACGCAGGGTGCAATACGCAGGGTGCAATACGCAAAGACCCTAAGCAAGGGTTCTACGCAAGCAACACTACGCAGGAGCTCTACGCAGAGGCCGTACGCGGGAGCCGCGTGGCCAACAAGAGGGAAAGGCTATGTTCTCCTACCTCTGTCCGAGAGGAAGAACACCCAACCCAAAAACTTTAATTCTTCATAACTTTGCCAAATCAAAACCAAATTTAGATTTTCAAAGCTCTAACTTGAGTAAAATTGAATTCTCTTCCATATGGAAGCATCAAAAACCCATAAAATCCAACTAAAATAGATCAAAACCATGTAAATCCGAAAATATTAAAAACCTAGATCTAGAACAATGGAGACTCCAAATCACAAAATTCCAAGTTCTAATGTTGTTCTCCATGTCCTAATCTAGCTAATGAACAAATAAAAAGTGGTGCTTATTTAATGGCGATGCACTTGCCTATGGGTGTTGGTGGAGGAAGAAGAAGAAGAAGAAATTAATGGAGAAATTATGGAGGAGAGAGAAGGTAGGTGGGTTATAATGAGGGTGTTGTGGTGTAATGGAGGTGGTGTGTAGGCTATGGTGTTCCATCATGACAAACCAACCAAACCAATCTCCAAAATAAAACCAAGCCATGGTTTAAAACCCAATACAAGAATTCAAAAATCCGCAAGTCGAGAATAATAAAATACGTGCCAAAATCCAAATACGAGCATAATACAAATACGAAAAATGAGGGTGACAACTCTACCCACCTTCAAAGAATTCCGTCCTCGGAATTAAATCAAGGAGCTAGAGATTGCCACGACAAGCTATACTAAGCACAGACAAGCTACACTAAGCAGCAATCATACAATCATGCAATGCAAGCAAGGAAGGGAAAGCGTAAGGTATAAGAAAGACATTATACCTCACGAGTCAAACAGGTAGGGATATCGCGATCGGATGTCGTCCTCACGCTCCCACGTTGACTCACTAGAGAGTGATGACCCCAAGCAACACGGACTAAGTTAATAGTCTTGTTCTTGAGCGTTTTCTCTCCGGTCCAATATAGACACGGGCCTCTCCTCATACGAAAGGTTGGTACCAACAACCAATTCGAATGATCTAGGATATGGCTCGGGTCCGGGATGTACCGTTAATTGGGATACATGGAATACATTATGTACCTCACTTAGCGACGGCGGAAGAGCGAGACGATAGGACACATCACTACTCGCTCTAGAATATCGAACGGCCCTATATACCTAGGACTAAGCTTTCCCCGTACGCCAAAACGAATGACGCCGCGGGTAGGCGAGATCCTAAGGAATACATGGTCGCCGACGGCAAATTCTAAGGGACGCGATGAGCATCGGCCCAATGGCGCTGGCGATCCTGAGCAACTCGGAGGTGATCTCTGGCTTTTCTGACCACTTCAACCGTCTGAGAAATCAGTTCTGGACCGAGCATCTGCTCTCTCCGACATCGTCCCATGCTAACGGAGATCTGCACTTCCTGCCATACAGAGCCTCGAAGGGTGCCATCTGGATACTGGCCTGGAAACTATTGTTGTACGAGAATTCCACCAGGTGCAGGTGATCCTCCCACGAACCACCGAAGTCAAGGGTACATGACCGCAACATATCCTCAAGAGTTGTATAGTACGCTCTGATGCCCATCTGTCTGCGGATGATACGCTGAGCTGAACTTGAGACGAGTCCCCAAACTTTGATGAAGACTGCGCCAGAAGTGCGATGTGAATCTCGTATCCCTGTCTGATACTATGCTGACTGGCACTCCGTGAAGTCTGACAATCTGCCTGAGATACATCTTGCTAGCTGTGCCGTTGACTGTCCAACTCTAAATGGAAGAAAGTGTGCCACCTTGGTAAGCCTGTCTACAATGACCCAAACAGCATCTCTGCCTGCCGGAGACTTGGGTAACCCAGTCACGAAATCTATGGTTATGTGTTCCCATTTCCATTCTGGGATCGGTAAAGGTTGAAGAAGTCCAGCTGGCCTCTGATGTTCAGCCTTGACCTGTTGGCAAACCAAACATCGAGAGACATACCGGGCTATCTCCTCTTCATACCATTCCACCAAAAGTGCTGACGAATATCTCTGTACATCTTCGTGCCGCCTGGGTGAATGGAGTACTGCGAACTGTGGGCCTCTGCCATGACTTCCTGTCTGATATCTCCACTGGGTACACAAAGACGCGTGCCGTGTCGAAGTGTACCTCTTCATGAATACATAACTCTGGCCTTCTCCCTGCCTCGCACTCTGCTCTGAGCCGCTGAATCTTAGAATCTGTTAACTGTGCTGTCCGGATCCTCTCAACTATGGTGGACTGAATCTGTAGGCTGGCCATCAAGGCCACATTGGAAGGAATCACTTCCACTCCCATCTTCTGAAGATCTGCCAATAGCTCTGGTTGCGCTGTAGAGGTAGACTCCGGCTCTCCTGCTCAATGCATCTGCTACCACGTTGGCCTTCCCTGGGTGATACTGCAAGTCCACATCATAGTCCACAAGTAGCTCGAGCCATTCTCTGCCGCATATTAAGATCCTTCTGGGTGAAAACATACTTCAGGCTCTTATGATCAGTAAATATCTCCACTCTGTCCCGTACAAGTAGTGCCTCCACAACTTAAGTGCAAACACTACCGCTGCTAGCTCCAAGTCGTGGGTCGGGTAATTCTTCTCATGATCACGGAGTTGACGTGACGCATAAGCAATTACCTTCCCATGCTGCATCAAAACACATCCCAATCCTCTGCCTGAAGCGTCACAATAAACTGTGAATCCTCCGGTCCCATCTGGAAGTGTGAGAATGGGAGCCGTTATCAAACCTCGCTTCAATTCTCAAATGATTCCCGACATTCTGCTGTCCAAACGAACGGCACATCCTTGCGGGTCAACTGGGTCATCGGCGCTGAAATCCTTGCAAAATCAGAGACGAACCGCCGGTAGTAGCCGGCCAACCCAAGAAAGCTGCGAACTTCTGCCACTGAGCTGGGTACTGGCCATGCCTCGATAGCCACAATCTTCTGGGGATCAACTTCCACTCCTCCTCTGGTAATGATGTGACCCAAGTAAGAAATGCGATCGAGCCAGAACTCGCATTTACTGAACTTGGCGTACAACTGGTGCTCTCTGAGAATCTGGAGGACACACGGAGATGCTGCTCATACTCCGCCTCACTCTGCTGTAGACCAGGATGTCATCAAGGAACACTATCACAAACTGATCCAAGTAAGGCATGAAAATACGGTTCATGAGGTCCATGAACACTGCCGGCGCATTGGTCGCTCCAAAGGGCATAACTAGAAACTCCCAATGCCGTACCTAGATCTGAACGCCGTCTTCGGGATGTCCTGCTCTCTGACTCTGATCTGGTGGTATCCTGACCGCAAGTCTATCTTCGAGAAAACTGAAGCCCCTCTGAGTTGATCAAACAAATCGTCTATCCTTGGAAGAGGGTATCTGTTCTTAATTGTCACTGAGTTCAAGGTACGATAATCTACACATAGCCTGGACGTACCATTTTTTTCACAAGAAGCATCGGGGCTCCCCAAGGCGATCCACTAGCGAATGAATCCCTTGGTTCTAAGTTCTTCAATCATTTGTACAAAATCTCCAACTCTGAAGGCGCCATTCTGTAGACTCGCTCTGATATGGTGCTGTTCCGGGAATCAAGTCGATGGTGAACTCGATCTCCCGCTCTGGTGGCATCCCTGGAAGTTCCTCTGGGAAGACATCTGGAAACTCTTCAACTATCCGGGGCAACTGCACTCGCTACTGCCATTCGCAATATGGAGGAGATGGCTCTACTGTGCCTCTGGAAAATGAAAACTCTGGCTCTCCGGGAATACTAAAGACAACTCTGCCAACATGGCAGTCTATCCTAGCATAATGGTTCCTCAACCAATCCATGCCTAGGACTACATCATAGTCTGCCATAGGAAATTCTATAAATCTAGCGGGGAACTCTCTACCGCTAACTGCGATTCGACACGAGGAAAACACTCGATCTACTCCCACAAGCCATTACCAGTAAGTATATTGAGCCTCACTGATAATGACTCGGGCTCCAATCCTATCCGTGTCGCGAATCGTGCAGACATGAATGAATGCGATGCACCAGAATCAAATAATACAGATGCTGGAAAGGTGTTGACGAGGATAGTACCTGCCACTACCTCACCTGGTGCAACTTCTTCTTCCATGGTCATCATCATAGCCTGACCTCTAGCTGCGGGTCCCCTCTGCTGGAAACCCCTCTGTCGTTCTGCGCTGGAGCCTGGGTGAACTGCTGCTGGTTTGCTGCTGAAAGGCCTGGGCCTGAGGCAACAATGGCCTCGGGTACTGCTGCTGCTGCTGCTGGATTGGAACTGGGGCTGGTCCCCTCACTGAAGAACTAGAAAGGTTGGATGATGATGGACCTCCCCTATTCGGGCAGGTCCCTATCTGGTGGTCCTCCTCCACAAACAGGCACAATCCCTGTGCCCTACGACACTCTGCCACTACATGGCCCGGCTTCCGCAATGAGAACATCCCACCGCGGAAGACTGCTTCTGCTTCTGCTGCTGCGGGTACGTCGGGGTCGAATGCTGAACCGACGTCACTGAGGCCACCCGCCTCGGAGTTCCAATGGTTAATCCCCTAGCTGCCGGGGCTGGAGCTGAAGATTGGTGCATCGATTGGGGACCGCTTCTGCCTCCGGTCCTGTCCACAATTCTCGGGAGGTATACTCATGCCTCCTTGCTGCCTCAACACTGCATCGAACGTCTGGTGCTCGAACTGCTCCACAGCTAATAATATCTCTAAGTGCAGCCCTTGCTGGAACCGCTGAGCCCTATCGAACTCGGTTGCCACCAAGGTGGGGGCGAACCTACTCAGCCTGGAAAACTCGGTCGCATAGCCATCGACCGTCCTGCCTCCTTGCTTCAAGTTGGTGAATCTGGTCTGCAGGTCGTACCGTGCCACCGCATCGAAGTACTTCGTCTGGAACCTCACTCTGAACGTCGCCCAAGTGACTGGTGTTGCTAACCCCATGGCCTGAGCTGCCCACCAATCGCGAGCCAAGTCTAACAACTGTAGGCGTACCACCGCCACCTTCTCATTTTCAGGTGTCCTAGCCGCTTCTAGAACCACCTCGGTATCCTGAAGCCAAGCGTCCGCGGCAACCGCATCTTCACTGCCATCAAAGAAGGGAGGGTTCAAGCGCTTGAAACTGTTGGCCGCTTGATTTCCTTGGGGACCTCTCGGTTTAGTGCATCATGAACTTCCTGGTGCAAGGCGTCGCCTCGACGATCTTGGGATGCAAGCAGTTCTCTGATAAGCCCTACCAAAGGTCCTCATCCTGTCTAGCTGGTTGAACGGGCGGAGCTTCCTGAACTAGAGGTTCTGAGCCTCCGGGAAGCATAACTCGGGAGGCTACTCCAGAGTGCTGAACTTGATCTTCCTGGCGCTGGGGTGCTTGTCGAGCTTCCTCTGGCTGGTTGGCAGGTCCGGGAGTAATGCCGCTGAAGAAGACGACATAGGGAACAATAAGGAAAGGACCAGGACAGATCAATGATACAAGCATGTGATCAGGTCAAGAATCTCAGGGATTTGAAAATACGGGTGGAGATCAAGGGCGAATATTGATTGAGACATCTATGGGTAAACCCTCACATTTCTTGATTGACAAGACCTGCATGGGCCGCCACTTAAACCGTGTCACGCCCCAGAACCAGAATACTGGAGAGCGGGGGCAGACACAGCCAGCTACGTATATTGAAATAGAATACATCTCAACTATACGGTCACGGCTGTCTAGATATGAGGGTTTACTACAAGCCAGCAGTCTCTTAAGGTCAAGCCTATTGTCTCAATCTCAAGCAATTAACAGAGTTACAAGATATGAGCATCAAATATATATATAAGGCGTCCCAAATATTACATATTGGATGATCATGAAGCTAGTCGCACAAAATGATAGGACTAGCAAGAGTTCAGTCATACATGATCAACCCTAGGATTTGTTAATCATGTTTACAGCCGTAGGCAGACAGTAAGTAAATGTGCATCGAGCTAACAGGTGCTCGTCGGCTAAACGCCTCAAAAGAATAAATTTACATATAAGTGGGTGAATCAAAAAGGGAAAACCCACTCGTAGCCCGGGTTCCGTCTAGTTGTCACCATTGGGCTGGAAGCTTGGTAGATCCTCGGGAGCTGCTCCGAAATCTGGCCACACAAAACCAGCTGGGTCAAACCCCAGAAAGAGCAAGTGCCACAAAGGAGGCCACAAATAAGAACAAAAGCCAGCATATCAGAACATAAGAATAAAAGAAGGTACAAGTAATAAAAGTACGCAGAGCGATAAACGACTAGGGACGTGGAACCATTCCGGGAGCCAGGTTACAATCCTTAAACCAAACAAGGACCGGGATTGTACCCTTCGCCTGAATAGTTCACTGTCTCTACCCATTTATCGTTAGAGATAAGTAAAACAATCATGATCAAGAGTTCCAGGTACAAGGGCTAGAGAAGACTTAGACGGGGCTGGACACCATTCATTCACAATCGGCCAAGCAAGTACTACGGCTTACTACTTTAACTAACTAGGGTTATCACAAGCCTAATTACTAACAAGATGCAAGTGAGAAACTCCCAGTCCAAGCCCTGCAGACCATCCAGTTATCCTTCCGCGGGTTGAGAGTTATAGGTGGGTACATTGCCCGGGAGACAAATGTACCCTTAGGTGACTTAGAGGGTGCAACACATGACAATGTGCTGGAAATGTGCTCTACTCGTCGGCAAGCTACAAGTCCATTAAAGCGCCCAGATAACGAGATTGCCTGTGACCGGGAATTCTCCATGTTCTAGTTTGATCTAATCATTAGCCTAGTCCAATTTAGCGCGAGTCCCTGGCCGTGGTACCCAGGAAGTCACGTCCTAGACATGATGCAAGACAAGATAAGTGGATTGTACAAGCAAGCAAGCAGGAACACCCACGGTGTCAAGGCAAGTCAAGTTAAGTTATCAAGTCAAGTCAAGTCAGGAGTGCGCCGCCACGGCCACTATCAGTTATCAAGATAATTCATGTCAGGGTACTTGTCAGGAGTGCGCCACGACGGGCCACTATCATGTCAGGTCGGGTCATGTCAGGAGTGCACCACTACGGGTCACTGCCATGTTATGCTAGTTCATTGTCATACCAGGCCATGTACAATAGTCATTCCAAATATACAAGTAAAATCAAGTTCATGACAAAAGGCGTAAGGATATAAAATGGGCGTAAAATACCTGATACAATACCAATATATATAGGATCATAAAAGAGCCAAGACCAAGAAATAACAAATTCATCATAAACAAGTAGGTAGCACAAGGGGGTCAAAGGTTGGGCTACGCAGGGTATAGACTGCGCATACAAGGCTGCGCAAGAGTTGTCTTGCGCATACAAGGCTGCGCAAGGGTTGTCTTGCGCAAGGGTTACATTGCGCAAGGGGAGCAGTACGCAAGCAATACGCAATGCACAGTACGCAAGCCACTACGCAATGCACAGTACGCAGGCCAGCATACGCAGGGGCTACGCAAGTCACTACGCAAGCAATACGCAATGCACAGTACGCAAGCCACTACGCAATGCACAGTACGCAGGCCAGCATACGCAGGGTGCAATACGCAGGGTGCAATACGCAGGGTGCAATACGCAGGGTGCAATACGCAGGGTGCAATACGCAGGGTGCAATACGCAGAAGACCCTAAGCAAGGGTCTACGCAAGCAACACTACGCAGGAGCTCTACGCGGAGGCCGTACGCGGGAGCCGCGTGGCCAACAAGAGGGAAAGGCTATGTTCTTCTCCTATCTCCGAGAGGAAGAACACCCAACCCAAAAACTTCAATTCTTCATAACTTTGCCAAATCAAAACCAAATTTAGATTTTCAAAGCTCTAACTTGAGTAAAATTGAATTCTCTTCCATATGGAAGCATCAAAAACCCATAAATCCAACTAAAATAGATCAAAACCATGTAAATCCGAAAATAATTAAAACCTAGATCTAGAACAATGGAGACTCCAAATCACAAAATTCCAAGTTCTAATGTTGTTCTCCATGTCCTAATCTAGCTAATGAACAAATAAAAAGTGGTGCTTATTTAATGGCAAGATGCACTTGCCTATGGGTGTTGTGAGGAAGAAGAAGAAGAAGAAATTAATGGAGAAATTATGGAGGAGAGAGAAGGTAGGTGGGTTATAATGAGGGGTTGTGGTGTAATGGAGGTGGTGTATAGGCTATGGTGTTCCATCATGACAAACCAAACCAAACCAATCTCCAAAATAAAACCAAGCCATGGTTTAAAACCCAACTACAAGAATTCAAAAATCCGCAAGTCGAGAATAATAAAATACGTGCCAAAATCCAAATACGAGCATAATACAAAATACGGAAAATGAGGGTGACAGTTGTGAATCTTAGGTGGCATGGAACACAAGACAATGTCTTGTATAGGTGACAAGATTTATTCACAAATGACAATGAGTTTAAAAAGTCATCTCCAATGCAAAAGTATTGAGAGACAATAGAAAGTAATTTTTTACAACTTCCAAGACAACTTTTACTTTTCTAATTATTTTTATAAACATTTTTATTCACAAATGATGATGTGGACATAAAGACATGGGAATATGGGAGGATTTATGAAATGCCCAAAAACTAAAAAAGTTTTATGTAAAACCCACCGCTAAAAAAACTTTCATCGCGTGCCCAGAATTAGATAAACTTATCCAAAGCGGGTTCCAAATGACCATTTTGCCCGTCCTTTTAATTTATTGAAAACACCTACGAAACTGCTCTTAAAAAAACGTTTCGATACTTCATCTTCTTCCATACGCTGCTCACTTTTGAATCTAGGTTTTCTCCTCAAAAATCTTCAAAAACTCGTCGAAAAATTTCGGAAAGACGGGACAAACAGCAAAAGTGCTAAAACGGAGGTCCAAACATCATTTTTTGCGATTCTAAAATTTCGAAAGGCCGTCTAATGGTGAGGCTGTTACTTTCAGTCTTCTCGACGATACGCTCATTTTGCGACAAACGGGACCTCGTTTCGACCTCCCAGTCAAAAGTTATAGCTCTCCAAAGTTTCAGCTGACCATAAAATGCAAGAGAATGGTCATTCTCCGTGTTAGAACACGAAAAATGTTAATTTCGCATGAGGGTGGTCATTCTCCGTGTTAGTAACACGGAGAATGTCATTCTCCGTCTTAATTTACACGGAGAATGACCATTCTCCGTGCTAAATTACACGAAGAATGACTATTCTCCGTCTTAATTTACACGGAGAATACCATTCTCGTGTAGTTTATCACGGAGAATGGTCATTCCAGTGTTAAAACACAGGAGAATGACCATTCTCCGTGTTAGAAACACGGAGAATGCCATTCTCCGTGTTAAATAAAACGGAGAATGTTATTCTCCGTGTTAAATAAAACGGAGAATAGCATTCTCCGTGTAATTTAGCACGGAGAATGGTTATTTCAGTGTTAAAACGCAGGAGAATGGCATTCTCCGTTTTTAATAAAACGGAGAATGACGTTCTCGTGTTAAATAAAACGGAGAATGGTCATTCTCCGTGTTAAATAAAACGGAGAATGGTCATTCTCCGTGTAATTTAGCACGGAGAATGGTCATTTCAGTGTTAAAACGCAGGAGAATGGCCATTTCCGTGTTAGAAACACGGAGAATGTCATTCTCCGTTTTAAATGGCATTCTCCGTGTTAATTTACACGGAGAATGGTCATTCTGTGTTAAATAAAACGGAGAATGGTCATTCTCCGTGTAATTTAGCATGGAGAATGGTCATTTCAGTGTTAAAACGCAGGAGAATGGCCATTCTCCGTGTTAGAAACACGGAGAATGTCATTCTCCGTTTTAAATAAAACGGAGAATGGCATTCTCCGTGTTAATTTACACGGAGAATGGTCATTTCCAGTGTTAAAACGTAGGAGAATGGCCATTCTCCGTGTAATTTAGTTTTTTTTAGGAATAAAGAGTTTCGTTCTTCTTTCAAAGCGATGATAATTCTTATGGAAAAGAAGAAGAAAGATCTTCTCTCCACAATTGACGTCGATGAAGATGATGATGATGGTGATGATGATGACGAGCGATGATCTGAGTTCGACCGAAGAAAAGCACACCGAACTACGAACGATCTTTGCGATCTCTGCTGAAGATGAGAGCAATGGAATTCAGATTTTCCGTGAAGAAGAAGAAGAACGAAAATCGCAATCCAGATCTGAGTTTTTTGAATTCAAATACATATAGATGACCAATTCGCGCGGAGGGGTAGTTTCGGTATTATAAAAATAGCAGTTTCCAGCGAGTGGCATCTAAAAGGGAATCTTGGAATATTTAACGTGAAAATACTTAATTCTGGGCATTTCATAAAACTCATCCAGCGGGTGGGCATTTCATAAAAGCCCATCCGAAATTGGGTTTCTCAGCAATTTCCAGTAAAGACATTGTGAAGTGCATTGTCTAGATCTAGACAACCAACTTCACATTGTCTTTGCCATGTCATTGCCATGTCAACTTCACACTTTATTTCACATTTGCATTGGAGAAGTACTTTTGAAAAAAATGGTTGTCATTCCTATGTGGCAACCAATTTTTTCAAACTCACAATAGGGTTGGAGATGCTCTAATTCAAGTATTGAAGTTGGGGCTTTCTTTCACTAAGAAGAGAGAGAGAGAGAGAGAGAGAGAGAGAGAGAGAGGATGGGCGGTGGCAACGAGAGGAGGGGGAAGGGGAGGGTTTCGATCATTTGTTCCATCGCGTTGTGGTTCCTACTCCTCTCCCCTCCATCAATCTGGTATCATCCACAGATGCCCATGATCTCGGATCGGCTCGTGTCGTCTTCCAGGTCTTCTTCTTCTTCTTGATTAGTTTTAGTAAAAAAAGGATTGTTTAAAGAGTATAAATTACTTGAGCATAATTTTATGTGTTATTTGTTCTTACTACGTAGTTGTTAACAGAATAATATTCAATAATTGCGGAATTATAATTCACCCGCAATAGATGTATGTTGTTGGACTTCCATCGGTTGTTCTGCTGCGATGGTAGTTGGTTGGTTGGGTGGGTTTGTATCACCGCTCCGTGGGCCTTCTTGTTTTCCTACACCGGCCTTGGTTTCACTTCACCAAATACACTCTAGTTCCAGGCTTTAAGAGTAATCTCGAGCCTATGATGTTTGTAGTGAAGTGCATTCACGGGAGTACCAAGTGCAGGTTGACCCCAAGAATGACACACAAATATGAGGAAGTCCACATTCCGAGGAACTTGAAAGTGGAAGTGGATCTAGACTTGGGGGTATGATTGATGAGGAGAGGAGAGTAGTTAGAGTGGACTCTAGTGAGGCAGTGGACAAGGATGTGAGACGACTGATGGAAGGGTGAGGAAACTACGATTGGACATAACCTATCCAACCTGGCCCAGGAGTTGGGGAGGAGTTGAGGTTATTTTGCCAAGTGAAACTGTTGCCAGTGTAACCAGCACAAAGTATTCCAGTATCATGAATGAAGTGATTGAAATCCCTTACTGCACCAGGAGAAATATCCCATATGCCAAGTTTTTCAGCTGATTTAGTGACCATATTGAAATCTCCCCTAAGAGCCAAGGGAAGGAGTTGGAGGAGTTGATTTGGGTGAGAGTTTTCCTAAGTTCTTTTCTTCTAGTGGCAGTGCACTTAGCATAAATGAAAGAGAGGAAATAAGACCGAAGCTTTATGTCGTGCTAACACTTAGCAAGTGAATTAATCACATCTCCTAGCAAGCTTGAAAGTCTACGACGACGTAGCAACAACGCCTTATTGAAGTAGGATGACAACACAATACTTACGGGTGGGGGCTTGTTGTCTACTTAGCATCTTCTCTCTGTCCCCAATCATCCTCTCTTCCGTCACTTTTCTTTCTTGTACTACTGACTACAAGAACCGAACTTCTCTTTCACTTCACTTATTGTTTCATTTAGTCTCCTTTTACTCTTTCGATCGGATATCAATTGCCACGCATAATTAAACTAATTTGAACAAGAGTTTTGATTCCAGATTTTTTTCCTTAGTACAAAAACCTCATTATAATCGGTTACAAGTTCGCCTTGCTTTACCTCACTGGTGTTACCATCCCGTGTGTTCACTTGTCTTATTTGAGTTTCATTTTTGCTTTTGCCTGGATTGGAGGCTGCATAGGTTTTTTAGTCTCAAAGGAAGGAACGACGTCTAGAAGAGCTAAGGTCGACAACAAGCATAGGAGCTAAGGTCGAAAGCCAGGTGGAGTAAAGCACGGTCAGCTAGAAAAGATCGATTGAGACCCACCCACTATTATATGAAAAACCATGCCTTGACACGTTCGCTAGACGAAGAGTACGCAACTTCTATTAGCGCCGGACCGTCGAGTCCAATTGATCGTGTCATGTGCAACATCCATCAATGATGGTTCATTAATGTCCATTATTTTGATTCCTCCCCCCTTCCCTTATACGAAATTTGTCAAGCCGCTTTCTTCTTTCCCTTAAAGTTCAATATTTCTTGGACGACAGTGAGGCCGGGGGGTCGAGTCAACCTTTCTATTACCCTTACCTTTAGCCTTGACAGGGGAAGGCTTGAGGTCCCGCCCCCTTAGTTGCCAATTTCTTCTTCGGTCGACCGGGCATCATCGAGGGTAGATTCTTCTTCAGCGTCCTCAGCATAGTGACACACATTGTCGTGGGAGTCATACTGATCAGACATGGTTGCAGGCAAAGAAGATTGAAGAAGACAGATGAGCACGAACATAGTGGTCTCCTACCATCACCAAGAACCGATTTGAATTTGGATTTTGACATGTCGGTTTTTTAATTATATGCATCTCGCCAGGAAGTTGGTATTTATGTTAATAGTAATACACTTTACAATGATACATAAGCATGGTATTTCGAGTCCTTTATAGAGAACAAATCATATATATTTGTCATTTATCATATACATATATCATATTGGAGAAGGAACAATAGTATTTCATTGCTACAAATATGGATCATTGAATAAAAAGATAAGACAAATGAACAATGTGTGCTTACATGAAGCAAGGCGAGCGAACCCACTCCGCGGTAAGCCCATTGCATGCTGGATGTTGCTCCTCTAAACGTAAATGATTTGGCCATATGGCCCAACACTGCCCCCCTCTCATAGAGATGTAAGGAAAACCAATTATTTCGGAATCATTCACCTGTAATATATTGTTAATAACCGGCAATAGATATTGTTTTTTATTTTACTTGCTGAGACAACGCTATCCCAAAATAGAAAGTTTTGAGTGTAATGATATTAAGATGTATAAACATTATGAATTTATAGTATTCAATATTGATAAATGGTAATAGTTACATTACACCCCCCCCCCCCCCCCCCCCCCCCCCCCCCCCATACTTCTCTTTTGAAAATTCTTTTGCTTATTTAACCGAGGATAATTTTGCTATCGGCTGTTGGGATGTGATCGGATGGATATGCCAAAGACGACATGATAGAGCGAGTACGTATCTGTATTGCCGATACTAAGAACCTTCTTACACTAGCAGCCCAAATATTGCATCAACAAAACACTTGTTACAGATGACTGATTTTTTATGCTATTAATAATTAGGGTTCCTTTGTTGTTAAAGATTAGGTTATATATATTCAAATGAGTACATCTTATATTGATTTGACAAGTTTTAGACTTCTTGTAGTGTGGGTTATCCAATCAAAATGATTTCCACAATCTCTTGTGGTATAGCTTTAGGCATATTATGAATCTATGATGATCTTAACAATTCCAAGATGGTACTTCTAATTGAGTATGAATATTTGTTTCAAACCAAAAAGTTTGGTAGGATGGTCACTAGAATTGAAGTTATTTAAAGTTAGCAATAAATAGCCTAGTCATTGAAACATAGAAGAAGATGATAAAGGAAAAAGATAGAACATAGAAGAAGATTCCAATGTTATGTGGTATATTATGACAAATTGTATTAAGAAAGTGGCAAAAAAGATTCTTCGAGTGTCAAAAGGTAATGGTTGGTCTTAAAAAAATTTGTGGTGCAAGGAGGAAGTCAAAAAGGTAATGAAGACAAAAAAAAAAATTCTATAAAGATTGACAAGTGTAAAAATGAAGCGCTAATAAAGTAGCTTGTGATTGTAAATTTGAAGTCTATGATTATTTAGGAGGTTAAAAACTGATGAAGGAGAAAAAATATTTATAAGCTTGCTAAGAGAGGGAAAGAACTAGAGACTTCGATAATATTAAGTATATCATGAGCGAGAGCCGAAAAGTTTAGTAAAAAATGATATTAAGGAGAGGTGGAGGATTTATTTCACAAGTTATTTAACAAGAGCAACCTAGTCTTAGTTTAGATACAAACTTAGTTCAGGATAAGTCATATTGTTATTTTGTAAAACGTTATAATTTTTGAAGTTAAGGACGCTTTAAATGAAAAACGGAAAAAGCGGTAGGACCTGGTGATATTCCAATTGAGTTTGGAAAATGTTTAAAGAAGAAATGTTTGATGCCTTACTGATTTATTCAATCAAATCCTAACTACTAAGATGATGCCCGATGATGTAATATATATATATATATATATATATATATATATATATATATATGGAGATAAATAGAGTTGCAATAGCTATTGAGGAATTAAGTTTATCAGTAATACTATGAAACAATTAGAGACTAATTTGAACAAAGATTAAGAAAATATACTAGAATTTCAGATACTCAGTTTGATTTATGCCAGGAAGATCTACTATAAGGCCATTTACTTATTAAAAAGATTGATAGAAAGGTTTATAGATTTATATATGGTTTTTATTGACTTAGAAAAAGTTCATGAATCATGATCGAGTAGATAATGCGGTAGGTTTAGAGAGTAAGCAATTTTCTAGTAGTTATATTAAGACTAGTATGTATATATATTGTTGAAGAGTAGAATAGTTATCTTGATTTGATGCATTTACTGTTTTATTTATTATCCATTTCTAGATGGGGTTAGTGATGTAATTTCACATACTTTGTAGTTCTATAAATATTGGTCGAGAGCCCTAATAATTTTTTCCATTATAGTGCAATATAACCTCCATTTTCATCATGTATAATAGAGTTACGACCACCTTACAAACTATTTGAGGAGAGAGTTAACCATTTTTTATTACCATTGGCTTACATCAAGTATCAACATTAAATTATTACCTCTTTGTAATAGTTATTGATAAAATTACTAGGCACATCCAGGAGGTTCCATGATGTATATTTTTTGTCGATGATAATCGATGGGACTAAAGAAGTATTAGATGCTAAAATAGAAGTGCGGAGAGAAAAATTGGAATCTAAGGGATCAAATTAGTTGAACAAAATATAGTATGTGAAATGTTACTTCAACGAGAAGTCAAAGAAAATGAGATTGAGTTCATATTGATAGACGAGATGCCTAAGAGTGATATTTTTCTGTATTTATGATCAATCATGATGGTTGAAATAGACGACTGCTTACTGAGTACTTTGTGATCGCAAGATACCTTTGAAAGTTGAAAGAAAAATTCTAGAAGACTCCTATAAGACCAATTGTGCTTTATGGATCCGAGTGTTTGATACTTAAGAAACTTGTAGAGAAAGTTAGTGTAGGCCAAAATGAGATGCCAAAATTAATGAGTGACAATGCATTAGAGGATATAATAAGAAATGAGTGGGAAGTTAAAGGCGGCACCAATTGTGGATAAAGAGAAATCATTTTTAGGTGGTTTGGACATGTGCAACGCAGACCACCAAATGCTCCTTTAAGGAACGATACTATAGTAATTAATGGAGTTGCTAGGACTAGAGGTAGACATAAGCTACATGGGTTGAAGTTTTAGAGTTAGACCAAAATAACATGGGTTGAAGTTTTAAAGTAAGGATATAATTTTTGTTAGCGTCATGACCCTTACCAGAGCCGAATGGAAGAAAAGGATTCAAAAAGCCGATGCCAAAGATTTGGGATAAAGGTTTTGTTGTTGTTTAATAAGTAAAGCCCAAAGTCATGAGCCTAAAGTTAAAATCAAGGTCACAATATGGATGTCATAATCGATTTTAGACCCTTCGTTTAAGTATCAGCATTGATTTTCGGAACTTCGGGTCGTTTTGATCGGACTTCGCAGTTATTATCTTCCAAAATCCCTAAGTAGTAAAATTTATTAAAAAACTGGAAACATATCTGATATATTTAGGTATATTTTCATGTATACTTGTTGGTTCTTGTTAGCTTTAAACAGAACAATATCCACATTGAAGAATCGTTCCTCCGCAATGGGGATATTATTTATTTCTTTATGAAAAACCCAACAAATACTTCTGAACAAAATAATATTAAGATGGATGAACAATGAATTCATATATATGTATAGAACTTTTGCAAATGGTAATTGTTTACATTATGTCGATAAGAATCTTATTAATACTATGTAGCATGTCAATCTTCAGTACAACTAATCATTGTGTGTTGACACTTCTTTTCCATATTTCTCTTTTTTTTTTAATTGTTGTTTTTACCGAAATGATCAAGAAAGAGCCATATATGGTATCAACAGTGTAGATGCGGGGTCAGGTCAGTATAGGATTGGGATAGGCCAAAATCGGTATGGTAAGGCGGATACGTATCCATATTGGCCAAAATTGTATAGATCCTAACTCTAACCCTACTGTTAGCTTCTTAAGTACTGTCCCTAACCCTAACATGAACGCCATGTGACTCTAATTCTCAAACCCTTACCCTAATTTCTTAACTGACAAAATTAAGAAAAATAACCCATTAGCTCAGTTTGAATGGTTAAGGCAGACCATTTACATACCGAGGTTTGTAGTATCGGTGTCTGAATTAGTTTTGGACCCTTATGGGTATTAGCAATTTTGGCAGTTTTGGATCAGAGTTTCCGAGTTCTTGGTTTCAAAGTGTCAAAAAGTTTTTTATTTTTTTAATAACTAGAAAATATTTGATACATTTACTCATAGTTTAATATATTATTTGTTGTTTTCTGTTTTGGATGAAATATTATTCAAACATTGTTGAATCATGCACTCACAGTAGATATTTTTGTCTTTTTGTTTGCTTTTAGATAAAGTACACCTGCACTGAATGAAATGATATTATTTTGAATGAATATTAAGATGGATGAATGTAGTGAATTTATAGATATTCAATCTTGACAAGTGTAATGGTTACCAACACACTGTAGCCGTCACTGCAAATTTTATTATAGATACTACTGGACCATGAATCTACTACTGTTTTCAGAGTGCAACCTAAACATCACCCAATGTGTGTAGGGACCATGTCTGTGAAGAGTTATTCCCCTTTAAAATCAGAACTCTGACAACATGGACTATATGTAAGCCTAATCCATCCAATTTCAGATTGGTAGACATGGATGCTTATCGAGTATCTCCAGGCTAACAAGATAAAGACATATAGTGTACCTTTTGGGACTACAAATGGTTAATAATTATTGCAGAACGTCGCTTCTTGTGCAAATCCACTATCAAGACCACTGTTCTAAAAGGCGATCTAGGTGCTAGGCGTCTGGTGCCTGCCTAGACACCCCGACGCCCAACTATGCATGTTTTGGGGTTTTATGAACTTTTTTTGCAATTTTCAGTAGTTTGTTTTTGGATTTATTTATTTATTTTTGAACCGCCTAGATCTAGACGGCCGTCTAGGCGGGCTAGGCACTAGGCGGGGTGCCCGCCCGACTAGCACCTAGCGCTTTTCACAACCTTGATCAAGACAACTTGTATCTCCTTGTAAGCTCCCCCACCCACCCACCCACACAAAAACACACACGCCACGCTCGCTACCCCCAACTCCTTACCCATACCCACACACCATGATGCTGCCATGTTGTTATAACACTTGGATTTTGGAGACTGAAACGGTGGGAAAATTTCCCTGTTTAACAGCTTGGATTAGGGTGGTAGCTTCCATCAAATGTGCATGGATTTATGCCTCAAACTTCGGCAAATATTTAATGTCTTCTTATATTGCATGATGTAGTTTCATGGGCATTTACTCATTATACCACAGTTTTTTTGTCTTTATTACTATGATATCTTGCTTTTATGTGAGATTAACATGTGTATATATTTGTGCAGACGAAATTTGGTGACATTGAGTTTGGTTTTTTCCCTCATGTTGCCCCAAAAACAGTTGAACATATTTTCAAACTTATTCGGCTTGGGTGTTATAATACAAACCACTTCTTTAGGGTATGTAACTTGCCCAATTGGTTATCTAATGATTTCAAGGTTAACTCTTTCTTTTTCTTCCATCTGATAAGGTTTTTCTTCTGATAAATGAACTGAAATGGATGAAGGTTGATAAGGGTTTTGTTGCACAAGTTGCTGATGTTGTAGGGGGCAGAACAGCTCCCATGAATGAAGACCAAAGGCTGGAAGCTGAGAAAACTGTTGTTGGTGAATTTAGTAATGTTAAACATGTAAGGGGCATTCTCTCAATGGGGAGGTAATATGTTTCCTATCCTATATTATATATGGTCTTCATCCTTATGTGTGCGTGTGTGTGTGTAGTATACACTCTTAAGTACATATATATAACTCGGAACTATGACCCTGTTCTATTCGTTGCACCTATTAGTTTCTTCTAGCTTGCATATAGCAACTTCTAAGGTGAACTTGTTATGAGACATGACAATTAATTGTAAGTGGAAATACAAAGTATTGTCAAGTGCATGCATAGAAATTTGAACTAATATGACTGCATTTTTATCTAATCGAAAACGTGTGTGTGTGTGTATATATATAGGTTTATCATGATATTTTCCCTCTAACCGACCTCAAAATGTTTTGATAAAGGCTTTGTTCTTATCTCGTATTGCATTAGTCTCATCATGCATGGCCATATGCCTCTCTTGCTAGTAATAAGGAGTGGTAAATTGAAAACAGAGTGATTTATATACCAAGCAAGGAGCATGTTTAAATTTCTTCAAATAAGAGGTGTAATATTGTATCAATATTACTTTCACCTTTCTGCACATGGAACATTGATAACTTTTGTGCATTTAAAATGCTAATAGGATACTAGCTTTTATAAGTGATACATAACTACAATTTATGGGAGATAGAATCATATAGTGAGTTATGTCTGGGTGCAAAAAGGTCAATGGAGTATATGTGTGTGGACTTCACATATGACATGGAACTTTTATAGTAGGGATATTTCTCTGAAGTAGTTGTTATTTATGTTTACTCCCCTAATTTTCAAGGGCCCAGATGTAATACACCAGATAATTAAGCTGCCGTCACAAATTCTTTGTGCATTAATTTCTAGTTAACATCGGTGGTAAACTTTTCTTGGACTACCTAAAGTTGTTTTCGTAATGTATGTTTTGCTTTATCATTATAACTTTCTGATACTTGGATTATGTAATGAAGGCAATGGAAATAAGATTCCTAAGTAAATGCAGTGCAGAACAAAATAAACTTTTAGAAGGCTCTTTTGGAAAATAGTAATCAGATTTTTTTCATATAAGAGGAAGAAGTTGTATGGAATAGCATGGAAAGGGAGAACTTTCTAAAATTTTCAATTTAAGGGAAGGATCGCCAACTCAATTGGCTTGAGAGCAGTGTTTGCAGAGCTGGTCAAAATTTCGCCAAATGAGTTGGCTAGGGAAAAAGTTATCGCCAACTCACTTGGCTTGGGTGCATGGGATTACGGAATTAGGGCCACGTGGGAAACTTTTAGCCAAGTGACTTGGCTTGAGGAAACTTTTAGCCAACTAAGTTGGCTTGAGGAAACTTTTAGCCAACTGAGTTGTCTTGAGAAGAAATAAAGTTTCCAATGGTTAAATTGGAGAATATATGACGACAATAAATTAACTCTTTCGCGAAATCAGTTGGAGAATAGGTTCCAACGGTTACTTTTTTGCCTGTTGTATTTTCCAACATGCCTATAAAACTCTTCTAAGATAGCAATCTCTCTCCCTCACACATCTCTTGCTCTGCCTCTCTCACGCAATCTCTCTCCCTCACACATCTCTTACTCTGCCTCTCTCACTTATTCTTTATCTTTTTCTCACATATTTGCTCAGAAATAAATTATGGATCGTAGCCTAAAGATAGTTTGCTCGCACAGAGATAAATTAAATGGATTATGTTACGGAGGATGATTAACCCAATTTTTTTTTCAACTTATCAGAATATTACTTTTGAAAATTTACATAATCTTATTATTGAACGTTTTTCTATTCGTTACGACATGGACTAGGGCTCAGACAGGGACACCGCAGGGATTACAGACAACTTAACCGAGGCTCTCGGTAATTTGTAACAAAGTTTAAAAGTTTGTAACAATATTTGACTAGTACAATATTTGTAACAAAATTCGAAATTGAAGGCTATTTTATATCTTGATTGACTAGTACAATATTTGGAAGAAAGTTCGAAATTGGAAGACTTTATTCTTTTGGGTGACTAGTACATCTTCTTCTGTTGTGTCCTATCGCACCACAATCCTCCTTCGTAACATAATCCATTTAATTTACCTCCGTGCGAGCAATCTATCTTTAGGCTACGATCATAATTTATTTCTGAGCAAATTTGTGAGAAGAAGATTGAGAATAAGTGAGAGAGGCAGGCAGAGTAAGAGATGTGTGAGGGAGAGAGATTGCGTGAGAGAGGCAGGGAGAGAGATTGCGTGAGAGAGGCAGAGAAAGAGATGTGTGAGAGGGAGAGATTGCTCTCTTAGAAGAGCAAGGTTCTAAACAGCTGTAGGCGAGTGCGCGGCGGAGAGAGGCCGCCTAGGCACCGCCTAGGCGGTCGATACACATCGGACATTTTTTACTATTTTACCATTGTTTTTTTTTTTGCATAATATGCATATTTTAAGGGTGTTCCATGCATAACTAAGTTGTAGAACGAAGTTTTTGTAAAGTTTTAGTTTTGTAAAAGTGAACCATAGACCCATAATGCTTACAAAACCTTTTTGGCCAAAATATCTTGTTAGATATTGCTCCGCCTAAGCGTCCGCTTACGCCGCCTCACCTCCGCCTATGCCGCCAACCTCTGTTGGCCGCCTACTCTACCGCCTACCCAAAAGCGGTGCGGAGGGAGACAGCCTACCGCCTAGGCGGCCGCCATTTAGAACACTGTAGAAGAGTTTTGTAGGCATGTTGGAAAATACATCAGGCAAAAAAGTAATCGTTGAAACCTATTCTCCAATTGAGTTGAAAAAGGGTTAATTTACGGTCCTCACATATTCTCCGATTTAGTCGTTGGAAACATTATTTCTTCTCAAGCCAACTCAGTTGGCTAAAAGTTTTCCTCAAGTCAACTCAGTTGGCTAAAAGTTTCAGACATGATTCTAATCACGTAATCCTATGCACCCAAGCCAAGTGAATTGGCGATAACTTTTTTCCTAGCCAACTCACTTGGCAAAATTTTGAGCAGCTCTGCGAACACTGCTCTCAAGCCAATTGAGTTGGCGATCCTTCCCTTAATTTGGAAAATTGAGAAAGTTTTTTTCTTTCCATGCTATTTCATACTTCTTCCTCTTATATGAAAAAAATATGAATAGTAATGCAAGTATCTTTTGTAATTTGATACAATTGCTAGTCATGTTAAAGTTTCAAGAAAATTGAGATGTATCATGTATGAATAGGAAAGACAGTGGAAGCTACAACTATAGAAGCTATCAATTTAATAAATTAAGATAGGGTACTAGAGGTCAATGTTGTGGAAAACATAAATGACCTCTAGGTGGCCAGAAGGGACCTAGGTGGCTTTAAGTAGCGTAACTGAAATGAGAATGCTAAGATGGATGAGCGGAAATATGTTAAAAGATAGGATAATAAAAGGATATGTTTGTTGTTAGCGTTACAAAGGATATGACACTTAACAGAGGTGAATGGAAGAAAGGATTCAAGTACCCGACCCCAAAATTATGGGATTAGGCTTTATTGTTGTTATTGCTGTTGTTAGACAAACCAAGAGAAAATAAAAATTGTAAAATAGTCATCAGGAACCATTATGAATAACCATTATTCACTACCCCAGTGCATAGGCAGGCTAAGGAAAGGCCTAAGCTGTGTTGAGGAGAGGCTTAGTGGGTATAGGCATGGCCTTGCAGACTGGTATCAGAATCAGTTTTGAACCCTTCCTATTAGTGTCAACATTTTGGCAGTTTTGGAACGGAGTATCGGGTTCTTCATTTCGGAAAGCCAAAATTGATATATTTTATTAGGCTAGAAAATATTTGATGCATATTTAGACAGTTATATTCAACATTGCTAGATCGTTCACTCACAATGGATATTATTATTCATTTACTTGCCTTTACACATAGTACAACCACAATAAATAGTTTTGAAGGAAATAATATTAATATGGATGAATTTTACAAATGATAATGGTCACAATAAATAGTTTTGAAGGAAATAAAATTAATGATGAATGTTATGAATTTATAGATATAAAAGTTCGACAAATGATAATGGTTACAATGTGCCGATAAGGAATCTTATCACACACTGTAACATTGTCCATCTTCAAGATTTCAACACAACCAAATCATTATGATGACATTATTTTTCCATACTTCTCTCTTTCAGTCAATTGTTTTCTGCCGAATTGACCAGGAAAGAGACCTCCAAGATCGGTCTTATCCCGTATCTGCCGGTAGCGGACATATCACAAATCGTGACATGCACAAACCGATATGATATGGCCGATATGTATTGGCATCGGCCGATGGTGCGAACTATGGTACTAGTATCCATATGGGTTGGACGGCAAGACCAAACAACCTAAGCTCTAGGAAAAATGAACATGTGATGGAGGGTTCTAGTGGATTAACAATTTGGGGATGTTAAGGCATGAGCTGCTAATAATGCTTGAGAGGGAATGGGTGCATGATGGAATGTTGCTTTATATCATAGAAGAATAACAAGAGAAGGATGGTGAAAATACCCATGGATATCTACGTTGAGGTCAGAGACAAGGATGGGATTTAGGTTGGTGATACAACTTCCAGGTGAGTTCTTCACTTCTTCCATCTTGCAGTCTCTCAATCCTGTTTTTTTTTTCTTTGTCTGTAGAAGGGATTTAAGATGCTAAGTAAAGGGTCAGGGTTGGCCTAGTAGCCGTCAGACACAAACATATCTCTATATGCAACGAACTCCTGGCCAAGTCTAGGATGAATTTGGCCCATCTTATGGTTTGAGCCCTATTGCAGTGGCGTGCCATCTGAACTCGATTTGACTTATGGCCAAATTGGCAAGGAACACGAATATGATCCCCAAATGGTCATGCTTGTGAACATATGGGGACTATGGATAATCAGTAATATTCATCATATCTCCATATCCTAAATATTTATGAATTAGAAAACACACCATTTTCATATTTCTAGCCCATGAATCATTAGTAGATTTTCAACTCTATTACGAGTGAGCCATTTGGTTTGCAGCTTAAATATCTCAAAACCATCACTCATTTACGTTTAAGAAATGGCAATCATAAGAACGGTATGTCTCATCCATTATGTTGTCCAATAAGCATTGTTCTAAAAGGCGGTGCCTAGGCGGCGCTAGACCCCTGGTGTCCGCCCGATGTCTGCCTAGGCGCCGGCCTAGACCCCCGACGTCCGACTATGCATGTTTTGGGATTTTATGGTCTTTCTCTGTATTTCAGTAGATTTTTTGGATTTTTATTTATTTATTTTTGAACCGCCTAGATCTAGGCGGCCGCCTAGGCACTAGGCGGCAGGTGTCCGCCCGACTAGCACCTAGCGCTTTTCACAACCTTGCCAACAAGTGCTTATAACTCACCACCAAGTGAAATTTGGAATGGTTGAGAATATAGCGATCACTATCATTTCTTATTTGCTTTGTAGAGTACCATTTTTTTTTCATTTAAGATTGTCGCTTCATTATCTAAGGTGAACCATTCGTCATGAGGGCAAGGCCGAGGAGGAATTGTAGAGTAAGTAAACCAGATATTTTAAGTGAAGAAATTCATCTGGTGCGTTTTTGGATTGTTGAATAATCTCAAAATTGAGAAATTCTGTAAGAAAACTTGCGACTAATAATGCTGTGTAAACTAGAGTATTGGGAAGTGTAAACTTACGACTAATGTAGTGTAGATTAAAGAAACATATAATATTATTAATATATTAAGGTTTCTTCAGCATAGAAGAAGATGAACTGCAATTAATAAACAGATAATTACAACTATGCATGTCCTTAATGGTAATTACACATCCAAAAGTCCATTTTAAATGAAGTTAGTCAAACACATATCTGTTTTGCAAATGTCTATTTGGCAAACGCCATTTGGACGAACACCCATTTTGCAAATTGTAATTCAAACTATATCTAATACTTGTTCTCATCACGCAACCATTTTAATTAATCAATCACATTTTACGACAATGACATTTAGGAGTATTTTCTTCATATTGTACGCAACTTATCTAATTTCACTATTCTTAGTTTGAATTTTCCGGATATCCGATGTAGGGGTGAGCAATTTTCGGTTTTCAACCGCAAACTGAACCGAACTTGACCGAAATTGTAGTTCGGTTCAGTTTTTAACAAACCGGTTCGAATTTCGGTTTTAAATATCAGAATTTTCGGTTATCGGGTCGGATGTCGGGTTTGGATTTCCGAATCCGACCCGACCCGAAAACCGATTAGAAATATACGTATTTACAATTATACCCCTTAGTTCATATAAAAGAGAAAAAAAACCTAAACCTAAAAACATCTTCTCTCTCCTCATGGCGGCTGCCTCTTCCTACCTCTCCTAAAAAAATAACGAAACTTGTCACATCCCGTATCCCAAATACAACGGTGACGTTAAAGAACACATCCCCAGGCTACGCGCCAAATTCGCGATTGTCGCCCGTAAATCAGCAGAATGGAAAAATACAAGAACAAATCACTTTCATAAGTACAACTTTAATTATATTTACATCAAAAGTATTTCTAAAGGTACAATAACTCTAAATTTTAGTTACAACAAAAATGTTATACATTCGACTATCTACTTTCGGTTGCCTTCTCCAGAAATTCTCGCAGATCGTCTATTCATCATCATCCAGGGGTATTGGATTTTCCGGAACGTCGTCCTCACCTAGTGAACAATTACTAGGTCGTTTAGAAACGACAAGCAAGTCCTCGGTCAAGGAAGATAAATAAATGATAGAAATAATAAATGAGAGTAAATAATAAATGATAAGTCTTGAAAGTTTGGAGATTAGTTTTATTTTCATGAGAGTAAATTGCATATCTCAATATTAATTATTCCTACTTATTACATAACACTAAATATGCATAATAACATATGAAAATGCAATCTTGAGAACAACCTTTCCGAATATTCTCCTAATCAGCTTCTTCCGACAACAATCCCGTATACCTGGGATCAGGTTATGACTTGGTGGTGCGGTGCTTAGAATCCGGCCCTGCCTCTCTTGGGCTTAAATGTACTGAGTCTCTCTTGAACCCAGAAAATCACCAAATCGATGTTACTGTCGAAGAGGTGCAATTGTTGGATGGCACGGAATTAAATCCGGCCCTGCCTCTCACGGGCTAAATGGATGGCTCAGATTATTAAAATCCGGCCCTGCCTCTCATGGGCTAAGTGAGCTAAGCCTCACATACTCAATTCGTATGGCCCTACGAATGAGCTAGTATACTGATCAGTCTTTGGTTATTATGTTGTGGAGCTGTAAGGATGATATTCGGGTTGTTCTCCCCTCCCAATGCTTCCTATCTAAGTTTTTATGATTTCTAAGTGTTACAATTACAATCACAAATAAGGAATTTATCTATCTAAAAGGCTAAAATACATTTTGTAATATGTCCAATTGAATAATATTTAGAAATCAACTTTTCCGAAATAGTATTTGGATTTAACTACCAAGTGAAATATAAGGAGTTTTAATTCAACTTATGATACGTGTCTTATACATATCCTAAATATTCTCTAAAGCTTATAAAATCATCTAAATTTCTCGGAATGGTCGAGAATTAATCTATTTCTTGAAATTTCCAAAAAATTCGGCAGTCTCCTTTGTATTTGGAGACCCCGAAATTTTACAAGAGATAATAATATATATATGAAATCCGGGCTCGCCGACCCCTTCGGTGGAGCAACCCTCAACACCGGAAACCACGCAGTTAATAATTCGGGTTCGCCGACCCCTTCGGTGGAGCAACTCTCAATACCGGAAACCAAAAATAAAGTAAAAGTGTAGTTTTGAAAGCTTATTACCTTGGCAAGCAATTTAAATAATT
Organism: Iris pallida; assembly: GCA_029216955.1. NCBI lineage: Eukaryota > Viridiplantae > Streptophyta > Magnoliopsida > Asparagales > Iridaceae > Iris > Iris pallida. The sequence continues at coordinate 12,989,312 of JANAVB010043220.1, read as the reverse complement.
AAGCAAGTTTTCCTGATTATCGCTAAATTATCAAAAGTAGAATTGTTAGTAACATAAGATATCCACAATCAATTTATTTTGTATCACTTTATAATACTAATATTGGTTTAGTGACAACTACCTACAAAATTAAACTTAGGTTTTTTCGTATCACATTTTGGCTTCTTGAAGCGATGAAATAGCAATTTTCCTTGAAAGACCTAACAAGTGAACTACCCTAATGTTTTGGTATTTATGTACAATAGTTCTTACTATATGTTTGTTACAAAATGAGTCGTTTAGGCATAATTGCAATTTAGGACAGAATTGTGATATCATATAAATTTGTTAGTTTGTCAAATTCACATGATTTGCAATTAATTAGAAATAAGCCTTAATTTGTACGCATTCATATTCTTAATCCGTAGGATCTCCAATGTATAAAACTCCATGAATTTGACTAATGCATAGATATATTTTCTTTTATATAGAAGCACTTAAGTTGAGGGTATGTATATATATATAGATTGTTAGGTTGTATCCTTACCATACAAACTAGTATTCGTAGGAGTAGGTTATGCCAATGTATTCATGCTTGTTCTTCTTCAATAATCACGCATAAGTGTGTCCATTCCGTGTCCCATGTGTCGTATCAATATTTACATTGGCATGCTTGTCCTTCTTCAAATGTGTCCATTTATATTGAACCCGCATAATGTGTCCAAATTGTACATTCCTTCAAAGTGTTCTTTTGTTGTGTCCTACATATTCATTCAAGTGTTCATTTGTGTTGTGTCCATATATTATGTCCAAATCACTTATTTATTCAAAGTATCTATTTGTATACATGTATAACAATTTGTCCATAAATGGATTCTTTCAATTTCCTACTACTTATATCTATATTTGGTTCTCACAAAATTGAATTTATCATAAACTTACCTAAATTCCAGAAATAAATAATAAATATATAAATTCAATAAAATTAGGAATTTAATTGAACAATCTTTAAGAAGAAAAGGGAGGGACTTATATATTGAAGTATTGATAGAATAATGATGATAATGGATCATACTTATGATATGAGAACGGAAAGGAAAATACATTTTCGGATAGGCATTTTTACAAACAACTTATGAACACAATAGGATTTCAAGGAGAGGAACTTGCCTTGGTTGAGATGACCTGGATTCCTCTACAAATTTTCTAGGTTTTGGTACTTGGAGAGGAAAGGAGGAGGTGAAGGTGGTGCTGGAGGTGGCGGAGGTGGCCGGCGTCGGGCGCAGGTGGCCGGCGTGTGGTCGGCGGCGGCAGCGGGTCCGGGCGGAGGGCGGAGGCGACGAGTCCGGGCGGAGGGCAGCGGCAGTAGCTTAGCAGCGGTAGCAGCAATGGTAGGAGCAGCAGCAGTAGTAGATGAAGATGGAGGGAGGTGGAAGATGAAGAGTGGAAGGAGAAGGGGAAGAGTATGGTCGGGTGTGTGTGGGTGTTTGCTGGAGAATGAGTGGAGAATGTGTGAGAATAAATGAAGGAGGAGAGGGTTGAGGTGGCAATAGGAGAACTTTCTTTCTCATGTAATGCCATGTGGCCCTTCAATTTTGCCACATGGATTAAGAGCTTGCCACCTAGCTCTTTCTAATGCCACATGCATTCATATGTAGACACCTCAACAATTGGGTTGGTGAATAAAACATGTAATTACAAAAAATTTTCTAGGGGTCCAAATGTAAAGTTTTATAAAAAAATATTATGATTATCATTATCATTATATATATAATTAAAAATAATAATTAGAGCATAACATGTCTACCCTCCTTAGAAAAATTCCGTCCTCGGAATTGAAATAATTACTATAACAATGTGATTACTAACCTGTCCCAGCGAATAGATACGGATATTGCCTCCGCATATCTTCTTCTTTTTCCCAGGTTGAATCTCCAGGAGAATCCTTACTCCAAGCTACTCGAACTAACGGAATGACCCGATTTCGAAGAATCTTATCTCTTCGATCCAAGATTCCAACAGGTTTCTGCTCTATCCGTAGAGTTGGACCAACAGTGATCTCTGAATGGTTTAATACATGACTCGGATCCGATACATATCTTCGGAGTTGAGATACATGAAATACATCATGTACTCCTTCCAGGATTGGTGGAAGAGCTAGTCTGTAAGATACTCTCCCAATTCTTTCTAGTATATCAAATGGTCCAATATATCACGGACTTAGTTTTCCTCGTGTACCGAATCTAATTGTTCCTTTTGTTGGTGAAATCTTCAAGAACACATGATCACCGGGTTGAAACTCCAACATCCTTCGATGTTTATCAGCCCACATCTTTTGTCTATCTTGTGCAGCTTGCAGGTGGCTTCTTATTGCTTTGACCTTGTCTACTGTCTGTGTCACCAGTTCTGGGCCTAGCAATTGTCTCTCTCCTATATCTGTCCAACATACTGGAGATCTGCATTTTCTTCCATACAAGGCTTCAAAAGGTGCAACTTTGATACTATCATGGTAACTATTGTTATAAGAGAATTCCACCAAATGTAGATGGTCATCCTATGATCCCCCAAAATCTAATGTGCAGGCCCTTAGCATGTCTTCCAAAGTTTGAATTGTCCGTTCGGACTGACCATCTGTTTGAGGATGGTAAGCAGAGCTGAACTTGAGCCGAGTACCAAGATTTTCCTGTAGACTTTTCCAGAAATGCGAGGTGAACCTGGTGTCTCTATCTGACACTATACTTACTGGTACTCCGTGTTGGCTGACAATCTGTTTCATATACATTTCTGCCAGTGTTTCTGTTGACTGTCCAACTCGAAAAGGTAGAAATTGAGCCGTTTTAGTGAGTCTATCAACGATAACCCAGATAGCATTATTACCCTTCTGGGTCTTAGGTAGTCCTGTCACGAAATCCATTGTGAGATGCTCCCATTTCCATTCCGGTATGGGCAAAGGCTGAAGAAGTCCTGCTGTCCTCTGGTGTTCCGCTTTCACTTGTTGACAGACGAGGCATTTAGACACAAACCTAGCAATTTCTCTTTTCATGCCATGCCACCAGAAATTTTGTCTCAAATCCTGGTACATCTTAGTACTGCCCGGGTGGATAGAATATTGCGAGTTATGAGCTTCTGACATAACTTCTGCCCGCAATTCTCCACCGGGTACGCACAATCTATCTCCGAATCTTAATGATCCGTCTGGATGTTTCCTTATCCCGGTTTGTAGCCCTTCTTCTGTTTGTTTCCAAATTTTCTGAAGTTTTGCATCACCTTGTTGGGCTTCCTTGATTCTATCTACTAAGGAGGATTGTACTTGTAAATTTTCCCATACTCCTTCTGCTGTAGGACATATTACTTCAATTCCCATTTTTCTCAAATCCTCTAGGATTTCTTTTGGGGTGTTCATAAAGAATGCTGTTGGCTTTCTGCTCAGTGCATCTGCGACCTTATTTGCTTTACCAGGATGATATTCCATTGTCATATCAAAGTCTTTAAGTAACTCTAGCCACCTTCTTTGTCGCATATTGATCTCTTTTTGGGTAAATACATACTTTAAACTTTTATGATCCGTATAAATCTTAATCCTTTCTCCATACAGGTAATGTCTCCATAATTTGAGTGCAAATGCGACAGCTGCAAGTTCCAAATCATGAGTCGGGTAATTTTTCTCATGTTGTTTTAATTGTCGAGAAGCATAGGCTATAACTTTCCCGTGCTGCATTAGCACACAACCTAGCCCCTTGCCTGAGGCATCACTGTATATCTCATATCCACCCGATCCTGACGGTAATGCTAATACAGGTGCTGAAATCAGCCTTTCCTTTAATTCTTCAAAAGCTGCTTGGCATTTCGCCGTCCAATTGAATTTTTCTTCTTTCCGGGTCAGCCGAGTTAAAGGCTCCGCGATTTTTGAGAAATTTTCCACGAAGCGTCTATAGTACCCGGCTAAACCTAAGAAGCTTCGAATTTCTGCTACAGACTTTGGTGTTGGCCAAGATTTAACAGCTTCTACTTTCTTTGGATCTACTGAAATCCCTTCACTACTGATAATATGACCTAGAAAGGATATATGGTCCAGCCAAAACTCACATTTGCTCAATTTGGCGTATAACCGTTCTTTTCTTAAAGTCTGTAGTACTATTCTCAGATGCTCTTCATGTTCTTCTTCATTCTTTGAATATATAAGGATATCATCAATGAATACAATCACGAATTTATCCAAATATTGATAGAATATTCGATTCATTAAATCCATGAATATAGCAGGAGCATTTGTTAACCCGAATGGCATAACTAAGAATTCGTAATGCCCATAACGAGTTCTAAATGCTGTCTTCTGGATATCTTCCTTCTTGACTTTTACTTGATGATATCCAGATCTTAAATCAATCTTTGAGAACACCTTGGCCTCTCCTAGTTGATCAAATAACTCATCAATACGGGGTAAAGGATATTTATTTTTGATTGTTACCTCATTCAAGGCTCTGTAATCTATTACCAGTCGTAAAGTTCCATCCTTCTTCTTTACGAATAATACTGGCGCACCCCAGGGTGAGGCACTTGGTTGTATGAATCCCTTTGATAATAATTCTTTTATTTGTTTGTTAAGCTCTGCTAACTCTTCCTTGTTCATGGGATATATCTTTTTAGCTATCGGTGCTGCCCCAGGTATTAAATTGATAGAGAATTCTACTGCTCTATCCGGGGGTAATCCTGGTAGATCTTCTGGAAAAACATCCTTATATTCTTTTACAACTTTTGGGAATTGTTTTTCCTCCAGTTCTTGGAATTTTCCTCGAATTGGCAGTTCGAGTTTCTCCAATTCTCCAGCATCAAATTCTTTCTGGTTTCGATTAAATTCATATGTTTTCTTATTTGGGAGTTGAAATAAAATTCTTCCTTTTCCACAATCTATATTGGCCGATGTCCTGGTTAGCCAATCCATTCCAAGTACTATATCATAATTGTTCATTGGAAAGACCAATAGTCTTACCCGAAAAGCTCCACCACCCAATTTTACTGGGCAGGCGTTGCAAACATGGCTAACCTTTACCATGCCATTGCCTGTAAGAATATTTAGATTCCTAGCCAAGGGTTGTGATTCAATTTCCCGTTGGGATATAAAACTAGCAGATATAAAGGAGTGTGTGGCTCCTGAATCAAATAAAACAGATGCTGGATATGATGAAACTAATATAGTATCTGTTACCACTTCGCCTGCAATCTCAGCTTCTTCAGTATCCAGCATGAATGCTTGCCCGTGTTTCTTCTTCTTCTTCTTTCCAGCCTGGTTTTGTCTAGCCTTCTGCACTTGTTGGTATTGATGGGCTTGGGATGCGAGTGGTGATCTTTGTTGCCCATAGGTTATCATGGCCTGATGTACAGGTGCTTGGAGCATGGGTCGAGGACCATTTCCTGGAAGCATTAACTTGCCCTGATTTCCTCGGAACTCTTGCCGTGCTCCTTGCCCCGGATCTCGTATTACTGGCCCGGTGGTTGATTGTGGTAGACATTGATTAGTTTGGTGGTTAGCCGAACCACATCTTAGGCATAATCCCAACAACTTTCTACAGTTCCTTTTTAAATGTCCAGGCTTGTGACAATAGTTGCAAATGAGCGGTCCGTCCGAACTATCAACTTGGGGTCGTTTAGATGGTCCTTGCCACTGACTCCTGGAGGATGGTGCTCCCGACTCTAGAGTCCTTTTCTGAGCTTGGGGCCGGAACGGTTGTTCTTCCTTTAACATCCTTTCCTGATTTCGGGCAGCTTCGGTTATTTCAGAATATGTTTGACACCGATAGGCTGCAACCTTACTTTTTAAATGTCCTCCTAATCCTTCCAGAAATCTTGACACCTTTGTTTCCTCATCTGCTACCATATATGAGGCAAAACGGCTTAGCCTGGAGAATTCAGCAGTATATTCATCAACGGTGAGCCTCCCCTGCTTTAGATGAATAAATTGCCTTTCCAGCTCCATTCTGGCTGACTTTGGAAAGAACCTTTCTTCGAATTTCTTCTTGAATTCTTCCCAAGGTACTATATTGTCAGACTCTTCAGGGTGCTCCGCACTCCACCAATGTTCAGCGACATCCTCCAACTGAATGCGGACTGTAGAAACCATATCTTCAGGCCTAATCTTGGCTGCCTTTAGTAATCCTTCTATAGTTCTGATCCATTGTCCAGCCCCTATTGGGTTCTCTGTCCCGCGAAATTTAGGTGGCCTAAGATCCCTAAAATCAGCTATTGTCTTATCCTTGGAGCTTGTCGCCCGCATTTGATCTAGTACTTGAGCGGTAGTGGCATGCGTCGCATTTGCATGTTGGCTGTTTGATTCCAAAACTTGTTGAAATAGTCGGTACATATCTGAGATAGAGGGTTCGGTTTGGCCTTGAAATGATGAAGTGTGAGACTGACCCTGATCAGACATTCTCCTGAAATTTTTTTTTGAATAAAATGTCCTTTATAATGCATGGCTTAGTAATAGAGAGAGATGATTCATAAGAAATCATACTTAGAAAGCAAGCATATTTTATTGAAATATTATACAAACATGCTGCTGGGTCTTACATACTTTTACATAACTTTTTTACAGACTTTGCTTACTTCCAGGTCATCATACATACATATCTGCTATATTATATAGCAGAGAAGAAAACAACCCTTATAGAACCCCTAATTTCTAGTTACCTACATATAAGGGTTCGTTCATAACTAAGGATTGTTACTTCAGGATGTAACTCCTGGAAGTCATCTAGTGTTCCCTTGTACCCTTCAAGTATAGGGTCTATGTACAGATGTCCGGGGTCTCGAACATATATGCAGTAGACCTGCCTTTCGTGGTCTACTTCAGCACCGTTTTCAATGTCTCGGATGACAGGGTTCATTACTCCATAGTATACTTCATAGACTGGTATATCATACCAGTCTGGTACTTTCCAAAGCTCCCTCACATGTTGCTGGTACCTATATAGGGTACGGTCGCTCCCATCCCATGGCAAGCTTGGAAGGAAAAGGTCCATACCTACATACACAATATTCCTTTTTAATTAAACCATAATTGGAAGTACAGAGGCAAGAACATAAAGTCACACATACTTTATTTATTTTCAGAAAGGTACATAGGTCAGGTTTTACATTCTTGCTATTCACAATTTTTACATTTTTTCACATTCAGTCACTCATATCCACATTTTTCTTATGTTGATGATTTTGGCATCAGGGTAGGTTGCCATCCACTCTTCCAGGGTGCCATTGTGTTTGGACCCTGGTTCTCCAGACGGTTGGGCCTTAATAAGTACCAAATAATTTACTACGTTGTAGTATTCCACCCTTTCATCCACTATATCTGTAACTACTGGGTGCTTCAGCTCGTAGTGGACTCCATAAGCTTCTATCATTCCTTTAGGTGCCACTTTCCACATCTTCACAAACTCGTAATACTCGTCCAGACTATGGCTGTGGTTTCCCAATCTTGCAAATGGTACAAATCGGGACATGATCTATATCAAGAACTTTTAGGTTAGTATACCTTTAAATAAAATCAAAATAAAGGGTTTAGATAGTAAAAATAATAATAATTTGTAAAATGCTACTAATTTTGATATCACCTTCTTTAAGGATATCTATCGTAAAATTGTAATTCAGGGTTTTACATATAGGTTCTTAATTTATGTTTTTACTTTATACCTAGACCTATACCTGTCCTGAATTTTCCATTCTTTGCTGACCTGCATGGGCCACCAACAAAAAGACGTGTCACATCCCGTATCCCAAATACAACGGTGACGTTAAAGAACACATCCCCAGGCTACGCGCCAAATTCGCGATTGTCGCCCGTAAATCAGCAGAATGGAAAAATACAAGAACAGATCACTTTCATAAGTACAACTTTAATTATATTTACATCAAAAGTATTTCTAAAGGTACAATAACTCTAAATTTTAGTTACAACAAAAATGTTATACATTCGACTAACTATCTACTTTCGGTTGCCTTCTCCAGAAATTCTCGCAGATCGTCTATTCATAATCATCCAGGGGTATTGGATTTTCCGGAACTTCGTCCTCACCTAGTGAACAATTACTAGGTCGTTTAGAAACGACAAGCAAGTCCTCGGTCAAGGAAGATAAATAAATGATAGAAATAATAAATGAGAGTAAATAATAAATGATAAGTCTTGAAAGTTTGGAGATTAGTTTTATTTTCATGAGAGTAAATTGCATATCTCAATATTAATTATTCCTACTTATTACATAACACTAAATATGCATAATAACATATGAAAATGCAATCTTGAGAACAACCTTTCCGAATATTCTCCTAATCAGCTTCTTCCGACAACAATCCCGTATACCTGGGATCAGGTTATGACTTGGTGGCGCGGTGCTTAGAATCCGGCCCTGCCTTTCTTGGGCTTAAATGTACTGAGTCTCTCTTGAACCCAGAAAATCACCAAATCGATGTTACTGTCGAAGAGGTGCAATTGTTGGATGGCACGGAATTAAATCCGGCCCTGCCTCTCACGGGCTAAATGGATGGCTCAGATTATTAAAATCCGGCCCTGCCTCTCATGGGCTAAGTGAGCTAAGCCTCACATACTCAATTCGTATGGCCCTACGAATGAGCTAGTGTACTGATCAGTCTTTGGTTATTATGTTGTGGAGCTGTAAGGATGATATTCGGGTTGTTCTCCCCTCCCAATGCTTCCTATCTAAGTTTTTATGATTTCTAAGTGTTACAATTACAATCACAAATAAGGAATTTATCTATCTAAAAGGCTAAAATACATTTTGTAATATGTCCAATTGAATAATATTTAGAAATCAACTTTTTCGAAATAGTATTTGGATTTAACTACCAAGTGAAATATAAGGAGTTTTAATTCAACTTATGATACGTGTCTTATACATATCCTAAATATTCTCTAAAGCTTATAAAATCATCTAAATTTCTCGGAATGGTCGAGAATTAATCTATCTCTTGAAATTTCCAAAAAATTCGGCAGAGTCTCCTTTGTATTTGGAGACCCCGAAATTTTACAAGAGATAATAATATATATATATGAAATCCGAGCTCGCCGACCCCTTCGGTGGAGCAACCCTCAACACCGGAAACCACGCAGTTAATAATTCGGGTTCGCCGACCCCTTCGGTGGAGCAACTCTCAACACCGGAAACCAAAAATAAAGTAAAAGTGTAGTTTTGAAAGCTTATTACCTTGGCAAGCAATTTAAATAATTAAGCAAGTTTTCCTGATTATCGCTAAATTATCAAAAGTAGAATTGTTAGTAACATAAGATATCCACAATCAATTTATTTTGTATCACTTTATAATACTAATATTGGTTTAGTGACAACTACCTACAAAATTAAACTTAGGTTTTTTCGTATCACATTTTGGCTTCTTGAAGCGATGAAATAGCAATTTTCCTTGAAAGACCTAACAAGTGAACTACCCTAATGTTTTGGTATTTATGTACAATAGTTCTTACTATATGTTTGTTACAAAATGAGTCGTTTAGGCATAATTGCAATTTAGGACAGAATTGTGATATCATATAAATTTGTTAGTTTGTCAAATTCACATGATTTGCAATTAATTAGAAATAAGCCTTAATTTGTACGCATTCATATTCTTAATCCGTAGGATCTCCAATGTATAAAACTCCATGAATTTGACTAATGCATAGATATATTTTCTTTTATATAGAAGCACTTAAGTTGAGGGTATGTATATATATATAGATTGTTAGGTTGTATCCTTACCATACAAACTAGTATTCGTAGGAGTAGGTTATGCCAATGTATTCATGCTTGTTCTTCTTCAATAATCACGCATAAGTGTGTCCATTCCGTGTCCCATGTGTCGTATCAATATTTACATTGGCATGCTTGTCCTTCTTCAAATGTGTCCATTTATATTGAACCCGCATAATGTGTCCAAATTGTACATTCCTTCAAAGTGTTCTTTTGTTGTGTCCTACATATTCATTCAAGTGTTCATTTGTGTTGTGTCCATATATTATGTCCAAATCACTTATTTATTCAAAGTATCTATTTGTATACATGTATAACAATTTGTCCATAAATGGATTCTTTCAATTTCCTACTACTTATATCTATATTTGGTTCTCACAAAATTGAATTTATCATAAACTTACCTAAATTCCAGAAATAAATAATAAATATATAAATTCAATAAAATTAGGAATTTAATTGAACAATCTTTAAGAAGAAAAGGGAGGGACTTATATATTGAAGTATTGATAGAATAATGATGATAATGGATCATACTTATGATATGAGAACGGAAAGGAAAATACATTTTCGGATAGGCATTTTTACAAACAACTTATGAACACAATAGGATTTCAAGGAGAGGAACTTGCCTTGGTTGAGATGACCTGGATTCCTCTACAAATTTCCTAGGTTTTGGTACTTGGAGAGGAAAGGAGGAGGTGAAGGTGGTGCTGGAGGTGGCGGAGGTGGCCGGCGTCGGGCGCAGGTGGCCGACGTGTGGTCGGCGGCGGCAGCGGGTCCGGGCGGAGGGCGGAGGCGACGAGTCCGGGCGGAGGGCAGCGGCAGTAGCTTAGCAGCAGTAGCAGCAATGGTAGGAGCAGCAGCAGTAGTGATGAAGATGGAGGGAGGTGGAAGATGAAGAGTGGAAGGAGAAGGGGAAGAGTATGGTCGGGTGTGTGTGGGTGTTTGCTGGAGAATGAGTGGAGAATGTGTGAGAATAAATGAAGGAGGAGAGGGTTGAGGTGGCAACGGGAGAAAACTTCCTTTCTCATGTAATGCCATGTGGCCCTTCAATTTTGCCACATGGATTAAGAGCTTGCCACCTAGCTCTTTCTAATGCCACATGCATTCATATGTAGACACCTCAACAATTGGGTTGGTGAATAAAACATGTAATTACAAAAAAAATTCTAGGGGTCCAAATGTAAAGTTTTATAAAAAAATATTATGATTATCATTATCATTATATATATAATTAAAAATAATAATTAGAGCATAACAAGCGCGCTTCCTCAACTCCTTTTTTGCAGCATCATTTTCATTTAACATTGGCTGCATTGACTTGTTTTTTCTTGCACTATTTTCTGGAACAGGAGCCAACCATACATCTATTGGACCCTTTTGATTTGTCCCTTTGGGATTGCTTGCAATACTGCCTACGCTAGATGAACATGCTCTTTTTCTGCTTGAGCTATAATCGATCGGTCCACTCCTATCCGCGTGGACCACATCTTCATCATCAGAGCTTCCATCAACCCGAAAGCCATCATCTTCTGGAGTCATATTCCTCACATCTTTGTCATGTTTTTTTTTTCTTGTTCATAAGTTCGGCAATTTCTTGCTTCATCGATGGTGGACAACGTGGGCATGCTTTAGCATTCCTAAACCCGCCAACCAAATGTTGTTTCCCTCGATATATGCCTCCTTTAGTTACTTTACCACAAAATTTGCATTTTGTGGCATTCAGATCATTAGGATTTGGTTGTTCAAAGTAATTCCATGCAGGATCTTTGTTAGAACTTTTTCCTCCTACAGTCGACATTTACACCTGCTGCCCTACATCAACATGAAGACATCAAAAGAAGAAAACTGATCAGACATCAAAGATTAACTTACTGGTACAAAGATACTAATCAGAATACAGAAAATATTGAACAAATCATTCTAATCAAAACACAGATCATTAAATCTTCATGTCAAATCCAGTCCAGAGGCATCAATATGCACAAAATCTCTATAAATAGAAGCGAAATCCTCTGCAAATTACATCAAGAACAACAATAAACACAGAAATTTATTCAGATCTAGAGAAATTACCTGATTTTCAAATGGTAATTAAGAGTTGAGACTCCCGCAACCCTCTTTCCTCGCCGCCGTCGAAGCGATCGAAGAGTTTGCTGCCGCCTTGCTACTGCTGCCTCTGCTCGAGGAGAAGCGATCGAAGACTACTGCTGCCTTTGCTACGTCGGTGGAGGGGGGAAGGAGAGAGGGGAAGGAGAGAGGACGTCGGAGGTGGTTTTCTTCCTGCGGAGAGAAGGGAGCAGCGGCCTCTCTTAGGTTTTCCTTCTCTTAGGTTTTCTTCTGTTAATGTTCTCTCCTGTCAAAAAAATATATATATACACGTAGGTTTAGGGAAAGGAAAAAAAAAAAAAAAACCCAAACAGCTACTGCCCTGATCGAACACATGAGGCGCGCCTTGGTCGGCGCCTGCGCCTTATCACTTAAAGCGCGCGCGCCTATTTCAGATGGTGCGCCTGGCTTGTTGCTAGACGCAACCCCCGCGCATCGCTGCGCCTTGCGCCTAGGCGCGTTTTTTAAATGAATGAGATGTCGTTAAGCCTTGGGTTTCACTATCGCTGGCAGGTCATGGAATGCTCATCAAGGTGCGAGCGCACACCTCAAGGTGATATCACCACTTGCACCATACTGGAATATGTAAAACGCCTGCTATCCATTGTCAACCACTTCATTTCCTATAATCCATAGTACGTGACAGAACGTAGCAGCAGGGGATAAACCACCAATATAGATAACTTGCTGAGAAATGACACTACTGTAAAGATCGCCATTGATATCATTGTTGGAGTATCGATATCTTCATTGGCGTGAAGCATGGTAGGGCGGAATCAGAGGGGCATAGGGAAGAAAGAGAGCCCACATGGTGGAAGAGCCAGGGGAGGCTGAGGTTATATGACGAAAATTGAAGGTTTTTTTCCCAGCGTCTCATTCATTCTTAAAAAACTCGATGATATTCCCCGAGATCCATAGGTCTCAATTTCAAAAAAGATTTCCTTGAAAATGAAGGCTTCAGATAATGATGTATTTGATATATGTAGGTTCACATTGTTAAATATTGGTTTGCCATGACTTTTATTCAACTAGGTTTAAACATGTAGCAGACTGTTTTTTTTTTTACCTATGAAAAGCAATAAATTACTATATATTATTAGATACCGATATAGATAATATGGCTAATTAAAGGGTCAATTCTCGACATCTGGTCAGGGAAACTGATACTCTTAACTAGAAGCAAATCATGTTTGATGGACCTTAAGATGTCAGGCCCCAACTAAATAGCACTGTAAATTCAACAACGAACTGACCATTTAGGCTAGGCAAGATGCTCTAATAGCTTTGGTCTATGCAGTGTTTTAAAAAAGCATGTAATGCACATGCCCAGGTGTGCCTAGGCCTGAGGCTCACCCTTGCACCTTCTTTTCTGTGTCGAGACTCATTCACTTAGGCACACCTGAGGCACATGTTTTGTGTGTCTCAACCTACTTTTGAGGCGCTCGCTTCATGTCCATCGCATCTACTTTTGAGAGGCGCACTTGACATGTGTCTTATTAACCTTATTTTTTTAATGTAATAAATATGTTTTAATATTGTAATTTTAATTTTTATATAATAATTTAACTAATTTTTCTCTTGCAACTAATAGGTTTTCTACCATGATTTTTGATGTTCTCAAGTCACTCAAGAAAACATCATAATTGAAAATTTGTTACCAACTAGGTCCTAAGGATAAAAAAACTATCTAATGTATCAAGTTTAACTAATTTTCTATTGTAATTACTAGTTTTTGTATTAAAGGATGACTATAACTGTCTATTGCATTTACTAGGTTATTTATTGTTGGATGATGATGATATATTGAACACAAATTTGTTGGTAGTGTTGGTGACGGAGATGGTAATCTTGACGATGATTGGTTTTAGGGTGTCTAGAATTCAGTGTTCTGAAAACCGGATTCTCATGAACACCAAAACCGTTTTTTCTGTTGAATCGGAGTTAAACTGGTGAACCGTCCGAACCAGATGAACCGAACTGTTTGAACAATAAACAGTTCATGTGTTTTTTCATGATAATTACCAATAAGAGATTATAACCTACCGATAACCTAAGTTTCCTCAAATTCCTTTCCTCTTTGACCATCTGTTCTCTCCAGCGGCAAGATGTGGACTTCAGCCGGCCCTCTCCGGTGGCCTGATTCCTTTTCTGGCGTGGCATGGCCGTTTTTGTTTACATAATTTATGGAGCATATATTTTTCTTCCTCCCTTTGATTTCAATTTTAACTAGTATTGTGCTACCCTTTGGTTAATCTAATGTTTGAATGACTAATTCTCAGAGATTGACATGGGTTAACACAAACTTGTACCTATATCATGTTGTGTTCTTTATTTTATTTTATTTTTATATTTTACATCAGAAACTAATCTGATACTGTGATAGTACAGTTGAGAACGTGTTATTCCAATGTGTTATTCAATTGATAGTTCTTCTTGTGTTTCAATATTTTGATATAAGGATCAAATGAAATCCTAAATGAATTTATCTACCTGGAACGCGGAAGGTCCTGGTAATGGTTTGAGAACAGAATACACTACTTGTCTTTATTTTTGGCAAAGACAGGGTAGGCCAATTTGGTTCACGGTACACTTTAAAATCGTAATTGTGCGATACTAGTTACTTGTTCAAATTTGACTAGATACTTGGGTTATATACAGAAAGAAAACCTTATATAGAACATAGGAAAATTTAAACTCATTATTTTACTATTACTTAATACAATAAGATGTAAAATTTGACTTTTCTTAGTCATACATCAATTTGGAATGCAATATTGCAAATAAAATGATACAATGGTGCCAAATCAAAATATGCAATTAAACCGTAAAATAAAATAAAATAAAATAAAATGACAAACGACTTAGGACTTATATACAAAATAACAAAAGTATCACAAAATATCGTAAGTTCATTCTCTTCTTTGCAAGTAACTTACAAAACATAGTGGTGGCTCATCACAATGAAGAAACAACAATGATACGAACTATCAAAGTCAAATTTCATAAGAAATGCGTAGCTATGAACCCCAATTGATAAGAAATCTCATGTTTTTTCCAACTTTCTTTGCATTGAAGGAATCTCTTGCAAAAACAAAATTATAATGAGATTTCAGTGATTGATTTTGATTGCCAAATTTAGCGATCCGGATCGAGTACCATAACGATCCGGATCACGAATGTACCCCAAACTCGAATGCTCGTACCTGGAACGAGTTTGATGGGGGGGGGGGGTTAGTTGTACCCAGTAACTTTTTTATCCTATATGCTTTTCCATTATAGTATACTTGTTCAACTATGAGTTAAAATTATACAGGGAAGAAGTTTAATTATAATTTTGTTATACTGAAAATTGATAGGAACCCTTTTTTTGTGAGATCTATACATTTACATGTAAAGTTTTAACCCGGTTGAACCTCTAAACCTTGAACCATAATCTTTTCGATGTCTGGTTCGTTCTCAGAACATTGCTAAATTTTCTCTTATTATGAACTAGTGATAGTTTATTTCGAAGATGTTAAGTTGTTATCGTTATGATTTGATGTTCTCACGTTCTTACAATTTTAATATATGAATTGATTAGGTTTAATGTGTTTGTTTATTTGGAACTATGTTATTTAAAAATTCTAATGATGTATGCCGTGCTTCATTGAAGCCCATTTCTCGTTGTGCGCCTTGCGCCTCTAGGCTCCAGAGGACCCTAATGCCTCGAGTGGGCCTCGTATCTTGTAAAACACTGGTTCTATGCAATTGTTATCGAATACTAGAGAGAGAATTGTGTTCATCTTATTACTAAATGGAGTTCTGTTGTCAATAATGAGGGAACTACAGATTTTAGTGCTACATTCCATCTTTCATCATCGATTGTTTGTTTGTTATATCATTATCCGATATGTTTACTATTTTCTGTAAAGAAAGTTTGTGCAATATGGATTTTAAGGAAGATTAAGATGAGGAATAAAATGTATATGCTACCAAGGACATCTCGTTATTGGCAGGGAAAAGCTATTGGTGGAATGTATATTCCTGTGGGTGTGCTCGATTCAGGATCATATGTTAGGGTGTCTTATAACAATTTTTTTTTGTGATATTGGCAATAGGAAAGTGAAATAACCCAAGGAAATATAAATCGTCTTTCTAATTGTTTTCTTTAATTCTGTGTCTCAAACTTTAAGTTTCTATACATCTACTAATGAGTCTTACTTGTCAGATACTTTCTTCAAACTCTTTTGCTTAATTCCACCATGCTGGTATTCTTTCATGTAGGTACTCTGATCCAGATAGCGCATCATCTTCTTTCTCAATCCTTCTAGGAGATGCACCACACCTTGATGGCCAGGTAGAATACACCATTAAAGTTTTAGGTTACAACTTTTTTTTGGTTAATAACTCATTCGCTGCCTCTTGCTACAAACTGTAGTATGCTATCTTTGGGAGGGTAACGAAGGGTGATGATACTCTAAGAAGGTTAGAGGAACTTCCAACACGCCGTGAAGGGATATTTGTGATGGTATATTCTCTTGCACTTATTATCCTTAGGAACTAGTGGCATTTGTTTATCGGGCATCAAAGTGTCTTATCCATAACCTACCTTCAATAGATGCAACATGTGCATTCTGTTTTATTTATTCTCTCCTCCGAAACTGTAATTGCTGAGAACTGAAATCCATACCTGTTATTTTCAGCCTATCGAAAGGATCGGGATTCTGTCAACATATTATTATGGTAAGAACGTGTGAAAAAATGAATCTTGTATTGCCTTTTAATTAATATTCTTCTTATAAAGTTTGAGATCTGTAACTTATTTACAGTAAGGGGTGACAATTTCTGACTCGACCTAATAAATTGAGTGAACAAGCTTCTCAGAGGCTTGCTGCAAATTGAGTACTAGTAGCATCCAAAATAAGGTTGTTGGTAATACTACTCATCGGGTCATAAATTGTTTGAAAGTATTATGACCAGTTTAAAATTGTAAGTATGCTATTATACACAGTAAATCTCCCATCATAAACTTTAGGATGGGCCACTTAAACTGACAATCCACTTTTCTATTTTAACCTACATGTAAATTCCTACAAAAAATACCAATTTCTTTTCCATTTTATATTCTATGAATAGAAAAGTAAATATTCCACTGATATTTAGGGTTCCTAAGCGTCCAGTTGAATTGGCACGCGGTTCAAGAAGTTTACAACTGAGTGGATTCACTATTTATATTGCTCAGAACTTTTCTGACTTTGCTTCTAGAGACAATAGGATGATTCAACTGGTAAAGACCAATTCTAATTCATATATTCATAAAATATTGCCTCCTATTCATCATAAAATGTTCTCAAGTTCTAATATTCTTTAAATCGTTCTGCAATTTTATGCATTTCAAAACTAGTTCTATACCCTGTCAAAGGGAAACATGAATTTGTCAGCTGGTTCGAAGGAAAAGGGAATTATGAGCTTGTGTGGTATAAACAAGTATAACATAGCTTCTGATATTGGAAGCAAACGAAAATAACTTAGGTTTTTGATATTTCACCTAGTAAATCTTAATTAAGAAACCTTATAACATTTGATGCTTTTTCTCCCATTATTAATTATTTAATTGATTCAAACTTCTTTCTTTATGCTTTACTGCATGTTTTGCCTCTACATCAATAGAGATACATAATATTTTGCAGCTTCTTATTTAAGGTAGTCTAGAGGTTTACCTCGAATTTCTTACTAATTATGTTGAATCTGTCATTATCCCATTTGACTTCTTAGAATTTCATTCCGTAGATATGAAGGAAGAGAGTTGTGAGTATGAGAAGGCTATTCTAAAGATGAAGCTCTCTGAATCTGCCATTGAAATTGAAAGACAGGTGGGGTACAAACTAGTGGAAATAGCTAACGAATGAAAACTTAGTTCTATATTTCCGGACTACTAAAATCTTCTCTTTTGCAGAGATTGAAATGCTTTTCATGATTCTAAGCAAATTTGATATCCATCGCCAACCAAGAGTAATATATTCCTACTTTTTCTTTTTCTTGGTTATAAGTTCTAGGTGCTAGACAAATTTGCTGTACTCAGCACTGCATTCAGAAAAAGAAAACTAAAAACTAAAAGTTGCAGTGTAACAAAACTGTCTTGAGTTTATTCAACCATTTGTATATTATGCTCTCCATGATGACATCAGATGTCAACAATTTGTGGGTGTTCCAGTGTTCATCTACTCTGTTTTCTCTCCTAATGATTGCAACCTGGTCCGTGTTAAGTGTGATAATCCCTCCGAATTCTGTGTGCTCATATTCACATGTATAGTCGCATACCTGTACACATGCACATTTGCATGCACATGCAAAGAAAGGGAGACAAAATATGTTTTCTTGTATGTAGTTTATTTAGTACTTGCATGACACTGATTAAAACCTGGCTCGTGAATATTATAGTATAATTGTTGCTGATGTGTAGATACACAAAGAAAACATAGATAACTGTTGCAACCTTTCCGGGCATAACATGGAGTGTCAAAATAGGGGAACCCCGAAGTATGTTGAAGATGGCTGTTCTTTATCTTATAGTTGTGCTCACTGTTAACATTATGCTTGTACCTCGGGTTATTTCTTGCACATTTTTTAACCCTTTGGATAAGGTGAACGAGAACTTACATTTTTTATCATGAGGTTGGCAGGGAAGGAACCCTTTGGATAAGGAGAAGGAGAACTTCATTGTATACCTAAAGCTGTAGGAATAATATGAGTAGCTTCTTGAGAAAGGGAGGAGAAGATTAGAACATCTTTTCTTCTATTTAATCCTCTTTCAACTCATCCTTTTTTCAGACTTTGAATTCTGGATATCTTGTTGGTTAAGTACTACAAGATCTCATTCTAACATCGCACTGATTTATCATCATAGCTTCTTGACCCTCTACTTAAGGAGAGTTTTGTCCTTACCATGCCAACTTTCAAACCCAGGTACTAACTTGTGAACAAACTGCAGCTTTTGATAAACTTCTGGCATGGACTAAAATTCTGACATGAATGTATGTGTATTAGGTTGGATAGAACCCACAGAATCATAGCTTGTAACAAGCCTGTTCCAAACTTACATGAATTGCATTGTAGAAGTAACCATTGATAACCAGACTAACATTCGGACACGGAACTACCAAAAACACAAGCTCATTACATCCCTTATAGCAAGTAAAAATATTGTTCTTAAAAATATTATTCTTATTAACAAGAATTCTCTTCTACAGCAAACAAGAGAAAACTAGATGTGTTAGTTATACATGGAGACTGTATTTCTTACTAACAATAAATCTTTTCTACAACAAGCTTTGATGTGTTCAGTTATAGATGGAGACTAATTATATACGTGTTTTTCGTTTTTGAAAAATAAGAGGCTGTGTTAACTTCTATTGGTGGTTTGCTAAAGAGGGGTCCTATTGGTTAGGTTTGTGTTTATTAGGTTTGGTGGTTGCATTTCCAATTACAGAAAGCCTTGATTTGAATTTACTAGGCTGTGAATCCTTCCACACCCCAACGGGCCCAACCAAATAGTGATTCCAAGACCTTTGGAAATAGTACCACTTAAGTGGTACCGTGATTTGAATTTTTTAAACCTTATCATACATTTCAATAATCATTGTTCTGATACTTCAAATTTCTAATTTATCACATTTGCGGTCCGACTTGCTTAACAGTGTTGTGTTGATTCATATCGCTTGTGCTAATAATGTCTCTAATTTGCTCTCTAGGATTACTCGGAGTGGAACTCACTGGAAACGGAAATCGGCATAGCAGGTGTGATATTTGATGACATTTCAAATCAAAATGTTGGTGAAATTTGTATTGTGACTGCATCACAAGAGATTTTTCTTATATAAATAATCAAAGGTTCAAGTAGAGATGGTAATTGATCATTTGGGTACACGCAAGGGCTATGCCATTTACATATGCTGTTATACTCAGAGAACCAATTATTTTCGATTTCCTTCATGGTTCTTAGATTTGGCCCAATAGTTTTGTTTTTTTTGTTTTTGTTTTATTTTGAGAGAAGAATAAGGCCAGTCATTAACGATTGTGAGATTTCATTACTAACACCAAGAGTTTCTCATTTTTATTTTGCCAAGGTTGGGATTCGAAGCCACGCCCACAATAGTTTACTTTGATCTATATATTGCTATGCAGAAAATCCATTCCCAGAATGTGGACTTGTATTTCAGCTAACATATTTGTCAGACAGGCCTGATGCTAGCAATTTTTTTTATTTTTATTTTTATTTTTATGTATAGTAGAATGCTTGTACTTGTGCCAACGATCCCAAGTTTTCTCTCTTTTCCGTCTCTTTCTTTTCGAGAGTTTTCAAAGAACATCATCGCAATTTACACTACATGTTATTAGCACGATTTACGACGAAGGCTATGCGATCCGCCATTGTCCTCCAGAAGAAAAAAAAGGAAGAAAGAAGTATGACCTAAGGTTTTCACATTTAAGATCTAAGGTTAATATGTTTCCTTATTTACAGATGAAAAAAGGAATAACTATGGCGAAATTTCCATATCCTTCGGAATCGAAATCAGCCATAATGGCAAAATGATCAGTTTTGCACAGAAAACTTGTCTACACAAAAACTAGTATTGAAAAAAAAAAAAAAAAAAACCTTTCCTCGTAGAAACTAGTTCCGAAAAAACTAGTCTCACAGGAAACTTTTTTTCCGAAAAAAATGTCTCGCATAAAACTCGTTTTGCATACAAAACTCCGTAGAAACGGAATAAGTCCCAAATAACTGGCCATGTGGAGCACAGCTCGTTGAAATTTACATTTTTAGAGTTTTGACATGGAATTTCATAGCAAAAATGTTTGCCTGCGGATTTGATTATTCAGATGTTGTTGCTGAAAAAAAATAACGAACTCCTTATGAAGAACCAATATGGTCCACATAGATGATCCATCGGAAATTACGTTTGAAGTTGGAGTTTTCCAACTGCAGATGGAATAATAAATAGACATTGATGATTTGTAGTTTCAAACACTGAATATTTTTTAAATAACAATAAATTTTTTTGTCTAGATTAATTAATTGAATTTTATATTTAATGCATATATGTGACCAAAATTCAATTAATTTTTACTCTGGTATGATAAGTAGGGAAGTTAGATCACACTATTCTTGTGAGAGAACATTTTTCTAATTTTGTCCCTAAGAAAACAAATACTCTGACAACCCTACAATGTTAATCAAATCTGATAAAGGAACCCATTTTGTATTGTCCAATGTTACCAAATTTATCATTGATGAGGACTTAATTCTTTCCGTTCTGGAAGAACTTTGTTAAGTTTTAAGAATATCCGACAAAATAATTATAAGGAGTATCTTTGCCCAACTTCTAATTTAAGTCTATGAAAAGATGGCCATACATGATCAAATTTACACTCCGGTTCAAAACTTGATGTATCGTATCCTTAAATTTACACAAGAGCATCATTAAGGATTGCATTTGCGAAACACCTACTCTGGAAAAACTATTTTTAATTTTTTGATCAATTGGCTATGGTTGTGAATATTTTTGTGTAATATTTTTAGTAGTTTAAGTAGTGGTAAGATTACCTACCACTTTCAAAAGTGATAATCTTACAATTATCCAAGTTGGCTAGCCATAGTTCGATAAAATGTAGATCTTATTACAAATACATGTTACAATATATTTGAATTTTAACCAAATCCAATGCCAAAATCCTACCTTATAAATTGGCTAATTATAAGGGCACATATCTTTTTGATCGGGGCTAGCCAGGATTAGGGCTAGCCAGGTTGGGAGGAACTTTTACTAGGGCTATCAAAATATTTCACTCAGGGGGCTGTCCAAAGCCCACAGCCCTCCAAACCCAAAAAATCACTCTCATTTCTAAATTCCACTCTCTCTTCACAAACCCTAGCTTTCTTCTTCTTCTTCTATCCATCTTCTTCTTCTCCACCATTTCCATTCTCACATCTTCATCAAAACCCTAATTTTTTTTTCTCATCTTCTTCTTCTCCACCATTTCCATCATCACCATCTCCATCAAAACCCTAGTTTCCTTCTCTTTTCATTCGGGAATGTCGACCTTAGGACTGCCAGAAATAGTGACAGTCCTGAAAGGAACTTGCTGTATAGCAAGTATCTTTCAGGACTGCTTCAATTTCTGGCAGTCCTCAATATGTCTAGGACTGCCAGAAATTGTGGCAGTCCTGTTGTAGAACATGTCCCTTTCAGGACTGCCACAATTCCTGGCAGTCAGAAATTGTAGCAGTCCTGTTGTACATAGTCTATTTCAAGACTGCCACAATTCTTGACAGTCCTCATTACTTCTAGGGACTGCCAGCAATTGTGGCAGTCATGTTGTACATCGAGTCTATTTCAAGACTTCCACAATTTCTGGCAGGCCTCAATACTTCTAGGACTGTCAGAAATTATGACAGTCCTGATATGAACCCAATTATTCTACAACTAGGATTTCTTCCATAGTTTTCTTCTACAACTAGGATTTCATGCATAATTCTTCTATTAATAAAGAAAAATTGGTTAATAGACTAATAGATTAATAGATTTGATAGATTTGATAACCCAATTTCTTCTACAACTAGAGTTTCATCCATAATGCCCAAACAAGAAGAAGAAAAATAAAGTAAGGTTTGGAGAAAGAGATCTGCGAAATTAGAAGAGAGCAAAAAATCAAAATAAACTAGGTTTGCAAAAATTGATGTTCTTGTTCTTGTTTTTTTTTTTTTTCTTCTTCTTCTTCTTCTTCTTCTTCTTCTTCTTCTTGTGAGGAATGGAGAGTGAAAAATAAAACAAAAATTATAACACTTATCTTTTATACCTACCAGTTGGATAGCCCTGAGTAATTTTTTCAGTGGCAAACTTGTAAATAATGGAAAACTAATACTTGGACAGCCCTGATCAGAATGTGCTGTGCCCTTATAATTTACCTATAAATTTAGAAATCATTGTTACCAAACAGTGACTACATTGCATGGGCCAGAAAGAAGTCTCAGCTCTACTGACACTTGATAATTTACTGCAAAGAAATGTTATCCATCTACATATTTATTGCATCTATGAAGCTATAATCAAAGGTATAATAGAGGTAAATAACTAAAATCAAAAGAAGGCCCCCCACCTGCAGCAGCATACTGAGATCCCTTTGGAAAGACTAATCTAAATAATAAGTAAAATCAAAAGAAGGCATATATTTCAAAGCACAACTGGATTCATCAAAAGTACTAATCTGGAAAACTTTAACAGATAACAAAGAAAACTCCCAAATCCAAAATTCAAGACAAATGCCGTTTGCTAATAGTAAACTTAAATCAAGTCTAAACAGAACACATATATAACTAACTAGCTAAGATCCAACAACCACACAAGTCTCAAGATAGAAACAGACTAGGTTTAATCTTCATCCTCCTCGTCACCATCACCACCAGCTGCCTTCTTCGCTGCAGCCTTCTGGTTCTTTCGCTTCACCCTGCCTGGACGGCCTCCGCCAAGAGGACTAGTCAATGAGAAGTCAATGTGTTTTGCACTCTCAACCTTCACCATGAAGGAGGGGATGTTCACAACCTGCCTTCCAACCCTGTAAAAGAATTTCATATAAAACTTTTATTTGAAACAGCAATGCAACAGTATGATAAAGTAATTGCTGAAACAGGAAAAATTAGCAACGATTCTAAAGTAATTACAAAAACAAAATAACAAGGCTACTGAAAACTCAGTTGAATTCATGCAAAAGACTAGTAGTTGGAATTGTGAGTGTTCCTGCTAATCAACTCATGACTGAGGAACATTAAAAACTTGTCAAAGGAACTGGGATCATTTTCTATTTTTCCAAAAAGTAGTGTAGTTTTATTGATGATGATTTTTAAAAAATATGCCTTGTCTACAGAGAAAGAGGGATAACCAATGTCGTATGAATATGGATACGGGCACAATACGCATTCGGTAATACGTGCATTTTCAACTATATATATATATATATCAGAAAATTTACTGTACCGAAATTAATTTACTATAAATTAGTGTAAACGAAACAACTATCTAAATTTTAACGGGAACGAAACATTCTGCAAACATAGTTGGCGGAAAGATACATAGTATATAAAATAATCGAAAGTTGGATTTCCTCTAAAACAGTTAGCGGAAAATTGGTTTGGTATTTGGTTTGGTTTTAATTGGTTTGTTTGATTTGATTTGTTTTAAATAGGTTTGTTTGGTTTGGTTGATTTGTTTGTTTTTAGTTTGGTTTGGTTTGGTTTAATTTTTTTAGTTTGACTTTTTTAGTTTGGTTAATCTATTTGTTAATTTGTTATTATCTATACTAATATGTATAATTAGAAAAATTATTAGTCAATATATTTATTTGTATATATTACTTTGTAAATATTTATTTGTATTAATAATAATACATACGAATAAATATATTAGTGTAGATAATAAATAACAAATTTAGGTTAAGCGGTTCTAATTTAAAAAAAATTAGTTTAAATTTAAGTTCTACTAGATAAGTTTAAATTTTTATCTTATAAAATTTAAAATCTTATATTATAATTAACATTTTGAATAAAGTAAAAGTCACATAAAAGTTTCGTTTAGTTATAGATAAGGTTAAAATCTTTTCTTATAAGTTTTAATTTAAAATGTTGGATAACTTTAATTAATAAATTTGAAATATGGATAGAGTTAAAGTTGTTATGACAATTTTTATTTTCTTTCATTTATTATAATTTCGAAATTCATTAATCAAATTTTGATTATAATTTTGATTGATGGATTTTGAAACTATAATCAAAATTTTGATTAATGGATTTTGAAATTATAATAAATGAAAATTTTGCAGCACAAACTATATCCAAATTTCAATTTTATGATTTAAAGTTATCTAACATTTTAAATTAAAACTCGTAAGAAATGATTTTAAGCTTATCTACTTTATTTAAAATTATAATAATTATAATATAAGATTTTAAATTTTATAAGATCAAAATTTAACTTATCTAGTAGAACTTAAATTTAGAACCAATTTTTTTTTAAATTAGAACATCTTAACCTAAATTTGTTATTAATTTGTTATCGTTATCTATACTAATATATTTTTCATATTTATCAATTTGTTATATATATACATATATATATATATATATATATATATATATATATATATATATATATATACACTAGCATATGTGCACGTATTTTAACATTTTTTAATTTGTTTAGGAAGACCAAAGGGTAGTCTTCCTAATTACTAAGGTGTCCTTATTAAAATTAATAAACTATTTTTAATTAGTATAAGTATATAAGGGTATTTTCGGAATTCAAAAGTTTCACCATCTAAGTTTTCCTATTATATAGTAGAATAGATATATAAAATAATTTTTTTATCATCAATATTAGTATAAATAATAATAAATTAACTAATAGATTAAATCGAACTAATGAAAAAAATCAAACTAAAAGACTAAAACAAACCAAACGAAAACAAACAAACCAATTAAACCAAAACGGGGGGGGGGGGGGGGGGGGGGGGGGGGGGGGGGGGGGATTTGCATATTTCCGCCAACTACAGAATGAAAGGACTTCTTTATCGTCGTTTCTTGGTCAAACGTGTAACATACCATAACATATCAAACCAAGAATGGCTCAACATAAGTTTTATTACTGTCATATCCAACATGGACAAAGCACATGCTATCAACTTGTGTTGTTACTGATGACAATTAACGGAAAACTTAGAATCATATAGGGTGCCTTGTGCAAATATATACAAAGGAATTCAGCCAACTAGAAGTCATGCTTAGTGATTTTGTTTACGAAAAAAAAATGCTAGCTGAAAACCTCATACAAATTCAGTGTTCATAAGTAACGTATATATAGATTTACAAAAAAGTAATCAGTAAATTAAATTGAAAATAACTTTAATGCATACTAACATATCTTGACCTCAACAGAGGAATAAGGTACTGAACATCCCTCGTGCTTCTAAGAGCTCATGCCTCTAAGAGCAAAAAGTATGCATCCATATGGTTGGTAAGAAGATAAATATCATAAGGAAAAATAAAATACAATACATGTTCCTTTAGACAAATATAATAAGCCTAGATGGTTATCCTTTATCACTAATGCTTAGTAAAAACTAACATGTAAAGAATACAAAAGTATTGGTGGACATCAGAGAAAGGCTTCCAGTCATCATTAAGGACACAATTGTCTCAGATGACCGTCGTGAGATATGAAAACCAATTATCCTCATGTGGCTACTATGGGAGAATGAACAAACAGATAATAATTTAGTTTCACAGTCATGGTAAAAAGCATACTCTATCGCAACTGGTAAAACATAAATTGAAAATTCAAGCTAAATTGACAAAATATCAAAAAAAAAAAAAAGTGGACCAACTCTATCAGCAAATTACTAGCAAAACCAGGACTAATAAATAGACCATAAAGACACTTTGCTATCTCAAAAATATGATAAACCATTTGCCAACTGAACACCTAAAGGTACTTCAGTTATGTTATGGTTATAAAGGCCACACATGAGAATTGGTTGAATTAGTAAAACAGAACTCATCAAACAACATCACGTCATAAATACAGTCATATATAACAAGTAATACAATGCAATTTCAACAAACAACAAATTAAAGCTTGCAAAACAGAACCTTTCCCAATTCATTAGGTAAATAATATAACAAAGAACATATCAATTATAAACAAGTATGTCAGAAATGTACCTAATGTGACGCTGCCTGATGAGTACCCTGGCATGGTGGATGGACTTGGCCATCCCAGACTTGAACACAAGTGTCTGAAGACGACGCTCAAGGAAATTCTCCACCGTCAAGGCCAGCACATAATCGAGCTTGCCCTGGCCCTGGGTCTCATCAAGGAGACCGTAGCGGTACATGCGACGGAGGAGGGCCTCCCCCTCGAAGATACGCTTGGGGTTCTTCTCATCGAGGGTGAGGAGCTCCCTCGCGGCATTTCGAATACGGCTGAGGGCGTACTGGACCCTCCACAGCTCACGCTTGGCCCGCAGACCGTACTCACCAACAAGCTTCAGCTCCGCATCCAGACGCTCCTTCTCATAGGGACGGCGGGGTTTCTTGAAGGTCTTCCCATCTAAAATCATCAAATAGGAATGTACGTAATTACATGAACCAAATTATTGTCATTTATAACTACTCACAAAAGTGTTAGAGAAAACACCATTCTTAACAACACAAAAACAACTGCAATTTTTATTGTCGTTCTGTTTCTACAGAAACTAAAATCTTTCCATGTTCCAGAATGTACTGTAACTTAGATACAGATCCAATTAGGGCATTTCTAAATCAATCAACTACAACAAAGATTACTAAAAACTTTTCTAGAAATTACTTTATTTTGGAGACCACCATTACAAATGTTACAAATGTTAAAATATTCCTACATAAAGATTTCCAGACCCATAACAATGAGGAGAAACAAAATTAAAAAATAACTAGAAGGGAGAAATCAAACATATAATTAGGGATTTTCCGCATCTATCCACTATAAAACTTGTTCTGAACATAAAAAATCGATCTTTGCAACAGGGACATGAATTTGACACACCGACACGAAAGAATAATGTTACTGTGGAATTAAAACGATAAAAATTTCTAAACCTAAGCACTTCATCGACATGAATTTGACACGACACAGATACAGCGACACGAGACAGCATCACTGCACGTACTTCCGAGTGCCAACGTCTTGTTCGAGACGTGTCCGATTTAGGGTTTCGAAGTGGGGATGAAGCGAAGGAAAGAGAGAATAGCTTACAGTTCCGGTAGAAGTTGACGTGAACCATTGCTGTTGCTGCTGCTGCTCTCTCCCTTCTTCTTCTTTCTTCTTCTTCTTCTTCTCCGGAGGATGGGAAGAGAGAGGTGACGGCTATATGAGATTATATAGAGAGATCACAAACCCTAAAAACTTTTCCTTCAATGGGTTGGGCCTAAGAAGAGGATCCGCTCAGGATAAAAACTCATTATTGGGCCTTTTTACATAAACACATTACTCATTATTCCTTACATTGTTGCAGGCCCAACCAAGCCCAGGTCCATCTGTAAAATGAAACCAAAAAAAAAATTCCAAGGAGCTCACAAAAATTTCCTCTTGAAGAGAATTTCTTAATTTGTTGTATGAGCTTAATTAAACTACATATGCAACAGATAGATTATCAACTGGTCGATTAGGTTTATGACGACCATCTCATTTTCCTACTTATCTATAAATTTGATACGGTCAACATAGATAATTGATGTCACATGAATAGTCCGTCATAATTTTTTTTTTGTTAAATATTTCATGAAACTTCATTATTCTCCATAGCCGATGACTACATTGTCATAGGAGAATGTTTGGATGACGAAGATGGTGATAAGTTTACGTGGGTCCCTTTATAAAACATGTTATATGGAACTAAAAACAAGATCACAAGAAAATAGCAGTATTGTGTAGATATTATATATAAAAAAAAGTTTATTACAATATATTATTTTTAGTTAGTGTTATATTATTTGTAAAATATGACCTATTGTTGTTGGTATGTTGTTGGATGCACCAATTAACACAAAGTTTAGGGAGCATTTGTATCGTATAAACTTTCAACTACATATGATTTGAGGCTTTGTTTTGGGATATTATTTGCACCCCCACCCCCCCCCCCCCCCCCCCCCCCCCATAGGTTTTACTTTAGCTCCCAGCAATGTCTCTTTAACTTGTTGCATTATGGCCAGTTCATGAGTGTCCAATCTTGACATTTTCAGTTTTCTATAAATAAACAAAACAAGAACATTTCTTGCACTAAAAGTTGTGCAATGAGTGTAATTTTTTTTTTTCTCCTTAAAAAAAATCAAGGTCCCTAGAGCTCACCGGTGGTGACTACATCCCCTTCGGAACTATAAAGTTATACATGTTGAAATCTCTCTCTCTCTCTCTCTCACATTATCGCTTTGCTTTGAGTTTTCTTTGGCAATGGCAACAACAGCAACAAACATAGGCACTATGGATAGAGCATACTTCGTGGGGAGGAACGAGATTTTGTCATGGATCAATGCCACCCTCCATATCAAGCTCTCCAAAATTGAGGAGGTGATTAAATTTATTTTCCAATTTTTTTCTTTTCCTTTAGGCCTCGTTTGGTTCTTGTAAGGCCTCGTTTGGTTCGCAGAATCTTCGGGTTGGGAAAAGAAAGTGATTATTTTTCTATGTTTGGGTGCTAAAGGAATTGAGGAGCAGAGGAAAGTGATTCCCAATGGAAAAAAAAATTATGGGAGAAAGTTATTTCATCCATCCAAGTAAGGAATCACTTTCCTTTCCAAATTCCTTGGCATTTTCAAACA
The DNA here is from genome assembly GCA_029216955.1 of Iris pallida. Lineage (NCBI taxonomy): Eukaryota > Viridiplantae > Streptophyta > Magnoliopsida > Asparagales > Iridaceae > Iris > Iris pallida. The sequence continues at coordinate 12,960,086 of JANAVB010043220.1, read as the reverse complement.
TCGGAAAGAAAAATCGATGGAAAATAAAATTTCTCAAAGGAAAGGAAATGACAAGGAATTGATTTCCTTTCCCTTCCATTCCTCGAACCAAACGAGGCCTAAGGGTAATCAATTTTTATGTAATTTTCATGAGAATAAAAAATTAAAATTTCAAAAAGAATTTGCGCGTAACCGTCTAGCCAAGAAAGTTATACATGTTCTCGCTGACCACGAGACCCAGCTGAGTTCGGTATTAAATTTATATCAACTTTTTCTTTTACGTGTTGGATAAAACAATTTTTTTTTTAAAAAAAAGGACTATTTGATTTTAATTTTAGTGTTTGGTTGGTGTAGGAAGGAAAAGATAAGATATGTCACTGTTCCAATTAGACCTGTCAATGGATAGTCGAAAATTCGAATCCGATCCGATTCCGTATCCAAACTTTCGGACATTTTTCGAAATTTCGGATATCGGATTCGGATATCCGAATATTTTTCGGATATTATCCATTTTCGGATACGAATTCGGATATTAAGGTATTCGAATCCGTTAATATCCGATCCGACTTTAAATTGCAAATTTCGGATATCAAATTCGGATATCGGATTCGGATATCAAAATTTTATATATATTATAGTATAATGTATATGTAATATATATTAATTAATAGAGAAGATTAAAGTGTTTTATTCTCAACTGACTTTTACATAAATTAATTATAATATAATTTATATATAATAGTAATATATATTAATTACAATTTACAACAGAAGAAGAAAGGACTCAAATATGTAGAGAAATTGAATTTGGTTTTCGGATATTCGGATAATAACTAAATTTTTAATATTTCGGATATTCGAATACTAGTATTCGAATTTTTTAGCTAATCGGATCGGATATTATCCGATATCCGTTAAACTAGACGGATACGAATTCAGAGTGTTTAAAGAGATATCCGTTCGGATATCGGATCGGATTCGGATATTACAAAAAAATTCGGATACAGATACGGATACGGATATTGTTCTGTCCGTACCGATAAGCATCCGTTGACACCCCTAGTTCCAATAATGTTTTTGTATTTTAAAATAAAAATAACATCATAAAAAATTTAAAGGTATTGGATAAAATAAGCAATAACACATTTGAGTATGGCTATTTTCGTCCTAAATTATCGTAATAATTGGTTGAAAAGAAGAAAAAAAAATTCTATCACGCGGGTTCCACCGTTCTAAGAGGAATCATCCTCCTCTATTTTTTCTTATGACAGAAAAATAGTTTCCAAGTTTATGACCATCAAACCAAAAAGGGAACAACATCCCTTTCCTGATTATGAACCAAAAAACATGGTTTTCTTTTACATTTATGTTTCGGCTATCGGATGTTCGAATAGTGCTTGAACAATTTTGAACTTACCTAGTTTCCAATATAATTTCTAATTAGTATTGTTTAGTAATTCATGAAACATACATGTGTGTTCGTTATTAATTATGCAACTTGATGTAGGCTTCTGAATATATCTAGGGTCTTTTTTTTTTTTTTTTTGAGGTGTTCAAATGCCAAGGGAGGATTCGAACCTGCGTCTATCGTGCCGGCCCCACGGACATATCTAGGATCATACTATCATGTCATTACGAAATTTATATATTATTTATGATAATGTTTAAAGTTACCAGAGGGACTTGTAATCTTTGATAACACTATATTAATGCAGGCTGCATCTGGAGCTGTCCAATGTCAGATGATAGATATGATTCATCCAGCAATTGTTCCGATGCACAAGGTAAAGTAGACAAGAATCCTAGAGGAACTCATGAGTTCCTAAATTTTAAAACTCGGCCATAAAAAACAGTTGGATTATTAATTTTTTCAAGGAACTAAGGAGAAAAATAAGCAGTAAACATATTGTAAGTTCTTATTTTGAGGTCTTATTTGAGTTTCTGTAGTAGAACTCTAAAGTAAATTATGTCGTCATTGGCGGACATAAAAAAGTTACATGAAAAAGTTAACAATAATTCTAAGAAGTGACGAGATAGAAAATATAATGGGTGGGAACAAACTTTAAAAAAATCACTCGAATTAAAATTCATTCCATCATAAAGTGGAAAGAAAAATAGTATAATAAATAAAAAGTGCGTAATGTGGTCAAAAAAGGAATTTTTGTTTAGTTTTTAGTCTATAATATATAGACAAGGATAAACGTGGGTAATGGGGGTAAAAGTACTAAAAGCGAATTTTAGCGAGGGCAATACTAGAATTATCTATAACTATTTTTTTTTAAAAGATCGGAGCACGCACGAAACTACTCATGGGATGAGGTGTGCTTCAGTCCAAACATTTTTTTTTTTTAATATATGACACCAGCTCAAGTGTAACGTATTTTTAGTTCCACCCAAGACAGCTCAAATTTCTGGTTTTATCTTTGACTAGTCCTTGAGTAGGGATAGGGGCAATGTTCCTATTCTGTCAGGGGCGGATTTACATAGAGTCCAAGGGGGCCACGACCCCTCCCCCAATTTAAAAATATATATTAATTACTATATAGATTTTTTTTTTTGCAACTTTAACATATATATTAGTTGACTCTCTATTACACAAAGAATAAGTTGGCTCTAGTGGTAGCACTTCGGGCTTTTAAATGAAAGACATGAATTCAAATCTCATCTTCTTTGAAATTTTGATTTTTTTGCTTTCCCTTTTATATATTTTTTTTGCCATTGAAGTTCAATTAACATGGCAACTTTTTCTAATATATAGTACCACGGCCTCCCCAGGATTTTAATCCTAGCCCCACCCCTGTATTTTGTCATTGTCATCTCCGTCCCTGATTCTGCGACACTCGACCCGACCCAACGCTTTTCCCGATGTTTTCATTTTCAGTATCTTGCTGTCTTGAATGATACACTCCAACTATATTTGTTTGTTTGCAGGTGAATTTTGAGGCCAAATCAGAGTATGACATGATTCAGAACTATAAAATTCTTCAGGAGGCATTTGTGAGATTGAAGATAGAAAAGGTACAGTTTCTTGTTTGCTCCGAAGTCCACTTTGGCATTTACTCAAGTGGTTGCACAGTCTGTTCTCGATGGATGGATGGACCTAATATATGTCCTTGCCCTTATTTGAGTTATGTACAATAACTACCTACATAGTAGCTTCTTGCAAAATTTTCATACAATTTCTTTCTCTTTTTTTATTATTATTAATGGTCTATATATATGTAGCATATCGAAGTTAACAGACTGGTGAAAGGACGACCTTTGGATAACTTGGAGTTCCTACAATGGCTAAAGCGATACTGTGATTCTGTTAACGGCGGAATAAAGAATGAGTACGCTAGCTTTTCTATGGCAAATGTTAAGGGCACTACAACAATTACTAGAAGGCAACACATTTTTTGGCAAAGGACTGTCAATTTTATTTTGTAGTCCTTGCTATTTTAGGACCGCCAATCCTGATTTTATATCGACTGTCAAAATTTTGATAGGACTGTCAAAAGTGTATTGCCCCCTATTAATTGTTGTATTGCTCTTAACATTTGCCCTTTTCAATTTGCGACCATAAGAGAAAATCACTTTTTTATAATAAAAAATTATAGTATGAAGTAAGACTATACATTTGTAATCTCTATATCTTTTTATGTTTTTAGGAACTATAATCCTGTTGAGAGAAGGAGTAAGGGGGTCAAAGAGCGAAATTACAAGTCTCAAAAATCCTCACAACCACCGCAAGCAAACAACAAGCCCGATTGCAATTTAACAGAGGATGGAAGACACAATGCTTATGGTTATCATTCTCACCTTATTGTTTGATTATGTAGTATTAAAAAAAAAAAATCGAGTTTTCTATATATAGCTAAATGGTCCTCAGTTACTTCATTGAAAGATTGTCACTGAAAGTGCAAATTTAGGAACTATTTCATTATATGTGAATTATCTCTTATTTATGCCGTCCTTCTTGTATGATACTAAGTTGGGGGTGGTTACTGAATGATTCCTTTTGTTTCAGGTTTTAATCCTTGTTAACTTGCTCATAAATGTTGAAGTCATTGTTATCTTGAGTGTTTCCTATAGATACATAATTAGTACCATTCCAATTTCCTGGTGCAGGTCCTAAGCAAGGACAAATGCAAGTTAGTGTGGATAAGACTATGGGAACAATCCAAAAACTGTCCGAAAAGGTACACTTAGAACTGCCTAAATTGTTTATGTTCCTAATTATCTCTTCTATTTGAATCGTGTTATAGTGTGTAGTTTAAGTTATCCTTAATTTTCCATATGAGTAGTTTAGGTTCTGAAACTAACTAGCTTTTTGAAGAAATTAGTATGGCCATAGTCTTCAAGTTGGAATGACTCTCAATTAGTAGAACTTGACCTGTTCAGAAGGAATTGTTTACAGAATATGGAGTAGTTGAGACTTGAGAGGCATTACAAGGGGCTTGATATTTTTGATATATGATTCTTGTGTTCAACAAATCTGCGCTTTTTTGTTGAAGGAATGAATACTCTGATACAATTTCCTGTCAGGAAGATGATGCATCCCTAACCCCATTGTGGACTGTGGTGTTTTTGCGACTTGAACATGCATCCTCGTGGATGCAAGCAACCGAGAGAAGATACTCGTTACGTATCACTGCAATATACGATTTGTTTTACCTGCATCTTTAAATGGATCAAAACCCTTGTGCAATGCAGATTGCAGATCTTCGGGTATTGAAGGACGACTTGGAGAAAGAAAGGGACTTCTACTTTGCAAAGTTGCGGGACATCCAAATCCTTTGTCAAAGGCCTGAGTTAGAGCATCTTCCAGTGTGTCATCATTTACCTTGACTACAAAATTGTTCATAAATTTTGTGAAGAACTATTTTATGAACTACAATTATGTCTCTTGTAAATTTTTTTTTTTTCAGATGACGAAAGCGATTAGAAAGATTTTGTATTCCGAAGCTAAAGAATCTCCTTCATACGAAGAACCTGACGAACCTGATGCGCTTCCAATGGTGGGATCAGCAGAAGATGAAGCAGGATCAGAGGATGGCAGTACAGGTTCTGAAGAGACAACTAACTGAAGAAACTCTGAATTTTCTGATAACAAAGGCTCTCTCTTAAGATTGCACATCATTTGGACTATGATACCCTTGTATTTGGATCATTGTTGGACATTAAATCATAATATTTAACAAAGAGTTTCTACATCTTGATGTTAACTGGTTTCATCTTTTAGGTTTGTGTATATGTGTGCAGTGTTGTTAATTGAGAACTGGGAGTAATTGGATAAATTTGTTTTGGTGGAAGTCTTACATAACTTGTCAAATGTGGTTTTAGAGTACAACCTATAAATCAATTTGTTAGTAAAAGAAATTGCATTAGATTTTCATAAGAATGATCTAATGCAAAAAAAAAAATGAGAATAAAAACATTTATTTCAAACTTTTGAATTAGAACTAAATGTCTATCTGGAAACAAACACACAAGCAGAGAAAGCATTAAGTTATTACAACTTATTCTTTATTACAACTTAAAACAAGAAAGCTAACAGCAGGTACGACTAGAAATTCTGGGCTTCCTGATCGGATTCGGTTACCTCCTCATAACTTAGATCGGGTACATAGTAGGTGCTAAAGGGCACCACCTCGTACTCGCAATCACCTAAAAATGGTGGTCTCCAGTCAGAAGAGGAGCAAGAACGTATATCCATATCTAGTATTCTAATAAATAATAAATGATGCAAGGAGCAATTTTAAAGCATTATTATATTTTCTAAATAATAATAGAGAATCAGTGAAGCAATGAAATCTCATGAGCAATAATGATGCAATCTACAATGATTTAATAGTGATTTGAGCGTGTAGCAATCTGTGACCGGCAGGTAGATTCAATATTTATACTAGCATTGGGCCTAATGCTAGCATACGGTACGGCTCAACCCCATGTGCAATAGGGGTTAGCGCGAGAGAGTTAATATTAGTAACATGGACTTTTGTCACAGATGCTACACTACTCCCCAAACCCCGAGTCAATGAGTCAATCAAACAATCAATTTGGGTCCGAGAGAAATCCCGTGAGTCAGTGTCGATACAGTATATAATCCTAATGATGCAATGCATTTAATTATCAATTAAAATATGAACATGAATAATATAAAACTTGCCTTGGTTTTTCGGTGCTGTAGATAGAGGCAGAAAAACAATCAAGCTAATGTCCAGAACTGAACCCCACATTAGTGAAACATGTCTCAGTTGCCAATCTAAGATTTGCTACAATTCTAATTAATTAACTTATTAATAATATAATAATAATCTAGACTCTGAATTTACCAATAATTATAATAAAGCAATTGCTTAATTATAAAATATTTTAGAAAACTCTAAGTGAGAAATATAAGAAAAAAATACGTTTTAATAATAAACAATAAAACTTATTATTTCCTTAAATGAAATTATCATTAATTTAGTTAATAATAAGATAGTGACAAATTAGTATTTATTTGTGACTTATGAAAATAATTTATCGAAAACACTCTTTTAATCATAATATACGTAATTAGCAACTAGTGAATAAAACGATCTTTAAATAAAACTATTTATTATAAAAACGTGAGAATTACTATGTTTTATCCAAAATAAATAATAAACGGATTTTTAATTTAATAAAAAACTAATATTTTATTTATATTTACTTATATTTAAAATATCCTTTTTATTTTAATAATAGTAAGTAAACCATAAAATTATCATTAGGGCTGTGACCTACTTGATGGAGTTAATGAACCAATATTTTATTACAATAGTATAATACTAAGGTTTCTCTAGTTAATATTAGTAATTAACCATAACTAATAGGCTAACATGTTAATTCCTATTAGTTTATATTTGTTACTAAAAACGTATTTTTCCTTTTTTTTTCATTTAAAGTTTCTCTAAAATATTTTATAATTAAACTTTTGCCTATTAATAATTTTTAGAGAATTTCGAGTCTAGTTGATTATCGTATTATCAATAAGTTGATTAATTAGAGTTATAGCAAACCTTAGACTGGTAACTAAGACATGTTTCACTAAATGTAGGGCTCAATTCTGGACTTTAGCTTGAGTATTTTTCCGTCGTCACCTACAACACCAGGAACCAAGGCAAGTTTCATATTATTCCAAACTTGTATTTTAGTTGATAATTAAATACATTGCATCATTAGAAACATTGTATCGATACTTGACTAACGGGATCCCGCTCGGACCAATTGATTGCTTGATTGACTCATTGACTTGGAATTTGGGAGTAGTGTTAGCACATGTGGTCAAAGCCCCCTTATTGCCTCATTGTGGATAGCTGAAGCCCCACCTCACTTGGACTGAAGCCGGACCGTGTTCACTAGAACACATTGCATCCATCCCCAGTCGGCCACTGGATGCTACACACTCAAAACACTATTACTAGTTGTAGATTGCATCATTATTATTTCTAGAAATTTACTGTTTCACTGATTCTTTATTATTATTATTTAAAAAGATAAATTATGTTATAAAAACTATTTCTTGCATCTTTGGTTATTTTATTAAAATATTGGAATGAATATATATATATATATGTTCTTGCTCCCCTCCTGACTGAAGACCAACATTTTTAGGTGACTGCGATGACGAGGAGCTTGCTTTTAGTTCTTACTATAGATCCGACTTGAATTCCAAGGAGATAGTTGAACCCGGACAGGGAGCCCAGAAGTTCTAGCTGCATCTTACTGTTTTAATAATGTTGTAATAAAAGAACAAGTTAAAATAACTTAACATTTTTCTCTGCTTGTGTGTTGTTCTAGATAGACATCTAGTTTTTAATTGAATGTTTTAAATAAAAGTTTTATTTTCCGCAGCTTAGAATGTTGTGCTTGAGTTACTACTGCTTGATACAGCTTACTGCCACCGTCTCACAACTGTGCAGGCTTGATATGATCCGACTGGACCCAGTATCTTGGGATCGGGTCGTGACATGTTTCCAGTAAGAAAACCTTATGCATGTCCGACCAAACTGACAGAATGAACATCTGTCAGATAGGCTAACGTGGAAAATAGGGTTGGCCCCGAGAGATCCACTTTAGGGTTTTGATATTGCACCTATAATCTCAAGAATAGATTTCTCATTTTTTTCTAAATTTTCAATGAACAAATTATTTATAGACTCTAAAGAAATAAAAAGAAGCCAGAGTCAATCTCCAAAGAATTGATACTAGTTGATTGTTATATTTTGTATTTCTACCATAATTTTTTGTGATAAATTGATAGAAGTTTTATATGTGATATTAATTTGATTTGTTTAGCAAGTAGTATGAGCAATGCCCATAAAATTATATACACTTGTAATTAATCAAATTGTAATTGAAGAGTATACGTCAAAACCATTGGTGAAGGCGGGACAATTGTCATTTGTACATTACATAGTCGTCATTTTTGTTTAGGTAGATTTACAACATGATGCAATCAACTAGCTACTAATTGCATGTGTTAAAAATAAGCAATCATATAGTCCATCACAAAGTTGTTAGGAATATATATATATATATATATATATATATATATATATATATATATATATATATATATATATATATCAGGGGCGGATCCATAAACTATAGCTGGAGCGGGCTACCAAAATTTGGGGTGGGTTGGAAGTAGATAAAACTATATAAAAAAAATTATATGATGGGCTCCAACCCACCCCCCCTCCCCCCCCCCCCCCCCCCCCCCCCCCCCCAACACCCACACACACACACCCTCCCCCCCCCCCCCCCCCCCCCCCCGATCCACCCCTGATAGAGATCATGGAATATATATTAGTTATTCTGAAGCTAGGAGTGTCGGGGAAATGGTTTTAACTGATTAATTGAAATAAATGATTGCTATAAGGCTGGAGTGTGGGAGAAATGGTTTTAATTGAAATAAGTGAGTTATGTTGTACTTTTTTAAAAAAAAAAATTTATGTAGTAAATACTTCCTAAATATTCTAAAAAAAAAGAAGGAATTATTTAGTTTTAGGGTCTCTCCTATACATGTATAGAGTAGTGTTCAGCTCTCGAAAATGACTAATGTTAAAATTTTGATTTTAAAATTACTGTAATTTCGAAATCCAAATTCTAACATCGATTAATTTAGAAATCAAAACACTAATATTCATGAACATGTGATAACCACCACCCTCCCCACCCACACACACAACTTCCAGTGTATATCCTTCTAACAGTGTGGTGAAGTGATTATCATCCGTTTCCTCCCCAAAACCCTAATCTTTTTTTTTTTTTTCTTCCTCAAAGGGCCAACATTTGCCATTACCAAATGCAATCCCTCCAACACATTCTCCCCAAAAGATTTCCCTTCACCGCCACCGCCACCGCCACCGCCACCGCCACCGTCGTCATATCCAAAAAATTACTACCACATAGACATTTCTCTCTCTCCAAGAAGAAACCCTCCTCCGCCGCCGCCTCTGCCGACGACGACTGGAACGACGCCTGGGAGTCCGCATGGCTCCCCAACGACTCCACCACCACCACCACCACCACCACTCCTCCTTGGGAGAACTCCGCCACCGCCACCACTTCTTCTGTCGCCGCCGCCGCCGCCGCCAATGACGAATCGATCGACGCCGACACGAAGGCGTTCGTGGCGGAGATGGACGACCGGTGGAGCGAGAGGAGAGCGGCCAAGAAGCAACAGCAGACGAATCGTCAGCCCGAGCAGCAGAAGAATACTAGTAACAATGACAAGGACGTGTATAGGCTGCGGAAGCAGAGGATCCACGCGGGGCTCTGGATGAAGGAGATCGACAAGCTCGAGGAGTCCAGGCTCGGCACTGGCCCCGCCGCCGCCGACGACATCGACCGCCTCCTCGACTCCTGCTCCGAGTAAGCCTCTGAGGCTCCTCGTTATATATAGATTGTTACTTTACTCGCTTGCTTGCTTGGCAGTGTTCATTTGCTTAGATGTTGCACGGACACGGTCTGGACACAGCAACATGGACTCCGCACCTATTTTGTAGTGTCCGAGTCAACGAGACATTGACACAGCGTGAAGGTCTGCACTTTCTAGTACGAAGATGTAAAACATGCAATAGATATCCGCATAAGAAACCGATAGCCGAATTATAGTTGCAAAAGAAATTACAGGATCTGTAATTGAATTACAAGACAAGTTTTAGACTTCACCCAACGTTACGAGATAGATCCAAACAAGCAAGAACGCACCCAATTCTTACTCCTAAGACGGTGATCCCTCAGTGTCCAAAGCCTTTGATCTGAATTGAAAGACCAAACTCGATTTGAGCGTCGGATCTTGGTCTATGGATCTTAATCTCCTTGTTGATATTTTCGTCAAGGAAGCTACAAGAGGAAGTATAGGCTTGTTGTTGCACAGGAAAAAAAAGGAAGTTTCTGTTGGTTGTATAGGGAAAAAGAGGTGTAGGTATGTTGCTTCGGATCTTGGTAGATGAGACGACGAGGGGTCATCATTGCTACCGGGTCTAATAGAATCGGCGTATGGCCTTTCGGTTGAGTCGGGTTGATGCAGGACAAGACAAATAGGATAAATTTTGATGGTCGATCCACAACTTAAGCTATGAGATTTGTAAAAGCTAATTATGAATCATTAATTACTATTAATCTACCATAAAGATAAAGGACCCTAAAAATATTTGCAATTAACATTTTGAAAATAAGGTTGGGTTCGAGTTTATCAAAAGAAGTCGTGATCCATAATCTGTTCAGATTCTGTTATCTGTCTTTTAGTCAGAGGAAAGATATAATAACAGTCATATACTTTGAAAATTGGACAACAAAATTTAGAATCTCTAATCATAGACGGAAAAAGTAGACTACCACTCAATCACTCATAGAAAAAGAACTAAGGACAATTGTATGAGTAGAATGCTGAACTTAAAATGACAATAGAGTCGTATAGATTAAAAATCATCTTAAACAATAAAGCTTTAAAAAAAATGACATTTCAATAGACAATATTCAGTAAACTATAAAAATGCAACATGTGATAAAAGATTTTAGTAGTACTTACCAAAAAGCTAATAGGCTGAACTTTCGGAACTATTTTCTTCTTGACAATCTGTTAATGACTCAATCTACACACTTAATTATTTTTAGAAATTTAGGTGCAAACTAATAACTTTCTACTTGTATTATACTAAAAGACAAGTAATTGAATAACCAATACAATCATAAACTACACAAATTAAATTGTTATGATTTATCTCCTAATCCACCTTTAACAAGTCTCAATTTTTTTTCCCAATTACAGAGGTGAAAATTGTTGAAGTCTGTGGAGCTGCGTAAGGAGTGGAGGGCCCAAATCGCTGATGGGTTTATGTCTTTCTTGATTTTAGGGTTAGGTTATTTTTTGCGTGAGAGAGAGAGAGAGAGAGAGAGAGAGAGAGAGGCATTGTCGAGAGGTGATGCTCTTTGCTGCATGCAGGAGAGAGATAAAATAGAGGTGCACATACAATTTCAAATATAATCCTGAATAGCACAGCTATTGTACCATTTCAAAAGCAAACCAATATGGTTTGCCTGTCCAGTATAAATATAATTGGTAACTGGATCACACTGGCCAATATACTGCCAATATATCTGTTATATCAGTCACATATTGGGTTGGACCAGTCGAGTAGAAACTCGGTTAGAACCACCATAATACCAAATTCATTTATCTCAATAGTACAAAAAGATGATGGTGGGGGGTGGGGGGCTTAGCTCTCAAGTGAGTTTGTAACCGCAGTTCCACTTCTCACCTGCTCTCTTTCTGACATCTGCTTCTCGTAGGGCAGGAGGAGTATGAAGGAGTTTAAGCTGTTTTGTTGCAGTAGAACATGGGTAGGAGAATTACCGGAGGATTCAAGCTGTTTAGTTAATATTCTTTTGTTGCTTCTGTTTTCTCTACATTCTAATATGAACTGAATTATTATCCTATATGATGGTCATGGGTTCATATCTCCCCCCTCCCCCATTTGTTCAGTATATTGTCCTTAATCCAATGCAATTTTGAGATCCCCAAATGTTATAGGACCACTATTGGGTATCAGGAACCTTCGGTGCACAGAATAGGAGAGGAAAAGGAAGCGTAGAAGAGAGGAAAAAAAGAGGATTTAGGAGTTGAGATCTTTTTTTTATCCTTTTTTGGGATCAAATTATCAAAAAGTCTTTCAGTTTGTTTTGTATTTTTCCCAAATCAGAAGAGGCATGGTAATAAGGATATGTGCAAATCCGGCCTTTTGTCATGGAGTCTATCAGCAATCTAGATTGTTTGAGCTCTTTCACCCTAATGCATGATCTGCAAGGATTTGTTTTGATTGTTTTCAATTTTCAGTTTTGAAAAGGTGAATTTCCAGTAGTATCTTGTTTCTTGTAGCATTCTGGTGGGTTTATCCGTTTGATGTGAAATATGTTGGTATCTTTTGGCAGCAACATGGTCTCTTTCATTCCCATTGAGCTAATCATTTCAATACAAGTACATCCTATTCTATTTTTGAATGTTGCAGAAACATGGTCTCATATACTAAACTAATGAATTTGTGCTGAATGCACAGAATTTTTGACTCTGGGAACATTGATCTGAATGATTCGAAGACCCCTAGCACGTTGGATTTGAAAACTAAGCCCGATGGATGGGAAACGACATTGAAGACTCAGGATGGGACCATATGGGATATATCACAAAGGGAAGAGGATATCCTCCTCCAGGAGTTTGAACGGCGCATTGCTTTCAGCAAATTCCAGGTGATGTGCCCAATTGCTATGATTCCTTCTGCCAAATACTCTGTTATTGACTCAAAAATCTAACTTGCATAATTATTTACAATTACATGTTGGCAACATAATGCCTGAATATTAAGAGGATTTAACTTACTGAGCTGAGTCTAAATACAACTTGTTCAGGCTTGATTTGAGCTTTGTATTACAGCTTGAAACTTTGCAAGATCTGTCCAAGATCAGCTTCTTAACTTTCTAACAAGCTTGAGTTTGGTTATTAATTTAAAATGAGTTGATTTGAATGGGAAGTTTTGAACTTCAGATGAAATTGTGAAGTGATTCACATCCAACATTTGTCTTCTTAAGATTGCATTGTTTTAAACTTTAGGGTTATGAAAAAGAATTGAAGACGAGGAAGACAAAAAGGATAAAGTATTATTAAAAATTATTAGCTTGGAAAAGATTGGCACAAGATGGCTGTATATAGTTTACTACCTAGGATTCATCAGTTGTCTGTTGTTGGTGGCTGAGAGAACCAGCTGATAGGCAAGTCGACCGGTTTAGTTTAACAAAACAGACTTCTCATAGGCTCCCCCTCACTCTCAAGTCGGTGCATAACTAGTATGGACTTTTCAGGTACATTCTTATAAGAAATTGAAAGCAACCTAAGCACATTTGATTCTCATGAGAAACTTGTCACGAAATTATATAGATGGCAGCAGACTATCAGAAAAGTGAGGGATTGAGAGAGTATGCAATGAAACCACATGCTTTAAATTAAAATTGGCCTCAGAGGCTCAGATAACAGTAACATTTGGGAAAAAAAGGTAGTTCAAATTCTTGAAATAAACAATTTAAGAAGCAAGATCTTCAAGAGATTTTCCCTTTGCTGACTGCTGAATAAATTAACATGAGTTGATACAATTGATAAATCCAATCAAACTTGTTCCGGGATAAGCATAATCTTAATTTTCAATTTTCTCCCAGACTAATGGGATTTACAACATTGTAAGTGATCTTTTGTTCGTAATTAATCCACATATGTCAGGATCAAGGCAATCTTCTGACACCAACCTTGAATTTTAGAAACAATGCGTGTCATAGATATTTAGACTTAATAGAAATATGTCAACAAAATTCGCTCATTGTGGATAGTTTTCAATTTCATCATTATTTTTGGAGGAAAATGATAGAAAAAGAATTAGTCGGACGTAACTAGACTTTCATGACTTCTCGGCTTATAATCCATTGAATCATAACTTAATAACGACAAAAATTAAGTGTGTTATATTTAGCTTGCTGATTAGACTTTTACTTGCAGAACATATGTGAGTTACGATGAAAAAGACATTTGATCTCTCTCAAACTCAACGATGGTCCTCCACCACTACACCAAAACTCTAGAGTTGTGGTGTGGGTTGACGGATTTATATTTATATTTTTCTAACATACTTCCACACAAGGTTGTAAAAATCGCTAGTCGGCCGCTAGTCGGTTTGTGGGGACTACGGATTAATCGGACTACTCGAGGACTAGTCGGGGACTAGTCGGTTTAGAATTTTTAATGAATATATATATGTAATATGTTATAAAAATATTTTAAAAAATAATATGTTAATTGTTGAACTTTTAGTTTTTGCAGTGCATTTTCTTATTCATTATTTTGCAAAAATTTCTATTTCGATAAATCTTTAAATAATATGTTAACAACTTACTATTTTGCACGGAGAGTTACAGCCGCCGTAGCAAGCAAAAACAAAAAAAAAGTAACAAGCAAAAATTAAAAAAAGAGCCACAACAACAGTAGCAAAGTGATAACAAAGAAAAAGTAAAAATAAAAAAAGAGTAGGCTAGTCACTTTTTTCAAAAATAGAAAAAAGACAACAACAAAGTAAAGAGTCGACGGCGACTGCCTTGATGAAGTCGACGGCAGACCATAATAGTACCAATTTAGCCAATTTTTGGATGGACCAGCCCCTAATCGAGTCGACGGTGGCCGACAAGTGACTAGTCGGGGACTAGTCCCTAGTCGAGTCGGCGGCGGCCGACTAGCGACTAGTCAGGGACTAGTCGGCCGCCTAGAGGGATTTTTACAACACTGCTTCCACAGGTCGAATGCCCATCCTGCGCTGAGAACTGGAATAACGAGCATTGTTTTAAAAAAAAAAAAATCCACATATAGCGTTCCAAAGAGATTTAAACTAGGTTTATCTGATATCATGTTACAGTCCCTGCAACTACACGAAAACTCAAACTCTAGGGTGTAGTGAGGGTTGAGGGTTTTTATATGTGTTATTCTAGCACACCGTAAGGATCATTAGAACTCCAAACACAACTAACCCAAGTTTGGATTAAATTCATAAGAGAGGACATGTCTACAATGCTAGAACCGGAGGAAATTTAAGAGTATTGGAGAAGAACCAAGATGAAGTAGGTAACAATAGATGGTTCTTAGAACCAAGACTTAGGTGGTTATAATGAAGAAGAGAAGGGGAGAGAAAGAGGAAACAACATCACAATTTCTCAAGTCTCAACTCGAAATGGACTTTTCTTTAAGAGGGCTACATATCCAGGAATCCTAGAAGTAATTGCTTGCCAAATCTGATGTTCTTGCTGGTGGAGAAAACCAACTTATGTAGCAGCTGAAGGACCAGTCAACTGGTTTGTCTAGCTGATGGTCCAACTGGTCTTTATAAAGAAATAGACTTCTCAACTCATAGATAGGGTTGCATACCAAACTGAACATAATCCTCTGAAACTAGATTTCCATAACATGGATCATCAGAAGTCCATAACTATCCGTTGATTAAATCCATAAGAGAAAATAAGAGTGCAAAAATAAAGGAAACTTAAAATGGATTTGAGGAAGAACAGAGAAGGTAGGGAAGATGGGCTCCTAGAAACTATTTCTACGTGACACCACTACCATTTTAAAAGCTAGGTTTCAGCAGCAAGAAGGGGGGAGAAGAGATTCAAGAGAATATCACTATTTCTCAACTTGGAAAGGACCATAGTTACCTGTGTCATGGTTCACTTAGGTATGGAGCTTTGCTATGCCTACAACCAAATGCTTACAATTTCTTTACAACCGCCACGTGTCGGGTTTCGAATGGAGGAGTGGGGGAAGTGGTGGGGTCGGGTGGAGCCCATGTAGCGGGGGGGGGGGGGGGGGGGGGGGGGGGGTGAGAGGGGAGGTAGGACCCGGTAGGACCCATGTGTAAGGGGTGGAAGAGAGGTTGTAAACATTTGATTGTAGACTTAGCATTTTCCCTTAGGTATGTGATACAGGTGCAGGTTACGTGGTATGTTACTTTCCATGGTATGCAATGCAGGGAGGGTAAGCCCAACCGGTACACAAGGGTTAGGGTCCAGGGAAGAAATTTTTTATAGTGTGTGTGTGTGAAAATTGTTATAGCAAATCCTACAATAGCCTACTCCTGTTTGCGTTGTTTTGAAAATAAATTAATTTATTGTTATCATTTGATCTTTATATTTGTTGAACTTCATGTAGTAAGATCTGGGTTGTCTGGGTTACCATTTTTGGCTATCCGGATCGAAAACCCACCATAGTTGGGTAGCTGGATCCAGAATGCAGTTCCTAGTGGGTAGGGGGATCTCAGTAACTATGGGAAGGACTTTTAGAAGTGAGTTATAGACATTAGACACAGGATTCTGAAATCAATCAAATTTCCCAATCACCAGTCTTAATAGCCAAGAAAACCAGCAGAAGGTCGAGTTGACTGATTTTATCCAGCTGATAGACCAGTCAACTGGTCTCTAATGAAACATACTTTGCCAAACTAGAATTTGCTGAATGCTTATGGATTTTAGGAGCTTCCAACACCTTGAAGGACTTTATATCAGAATTTTGGTTCTGACATGGTTTTGGAAGTATTTCAAGAATATAAACACGAGTTTCAAGTTCTTATAAGCAAAGTTGTAGCTTGAAACAAACTCATATACTATGTGATAGTTTGGAACATAAAAATGTGTAAACCAAAATGTAGCATCCAAATGTCAAATCTGTATACCGTAAGATGATTTCTGTTTTGTCTATTTCATCTCTGTTGGCAGCTCAGTTTGGATTTTATGTAATCCTTCCCATTGAAAGTCAACCAATTCAATGTAGAACGGCAAGTTTCTCATCTGTTCTTTAAGAAGTGTCTAATGAAATTGATACAATAAGTTTGATGAGACTTGTCTATTTCATGTAAAGTTACAAAATACAAAAGCATATTGAAACGACTCATTTTTTGTTTCATATTATCAGTTGCTATTTATGCGAGCTTTCCTATTGTAGGACCAACTCACTCAATATATTCAACTACTACATCACAATCGTCAGTTTGATTGTTGGGATGCAGATTGCCAGTTTCATCAAATCTCACATATTTAGCCGAAGGCGGCCGGTGGACGGATGGAAGTACATGATAGAGGAGTTGGGTCCTAATGCAAGGAGAGGGAAGGGAAGCGTCCAGAGGCTGCCTAGTCTAGCTGATCCATCCACCCAACCTTTCAAAGAGGAGAAGCTGCCATCAATTGCCCCTAATGTAACTTCCTTCAGGAGGAGATAAAGACACTTATTTAATGTACACCGGACATTTGTATTGCACTTCTTACCGAGGAGATCTTGGGGCCTGTATTTACCTAAGAATGCAAATAATATGTTCTGCCTAATTGTATTATGGTGCTAAAAGTGGATGATACCTTTCCATGAGTAATATAATTCCTTTTGTTCAGCTACTTACCTACTTGTAAAACTCTTATTAGCGCGACACTTAATTGAATATATGTTTCTGTATGATGCCAAGATCGAGAACAAGGACTTGAAGCCGACAGGAGAAAGCATGGGCTTTCCAATAATTCAGCATTTATTTTGCAAGTAGGATTATAATTCTGCAATTGCAAGTGGGATTGATCTAACAATGTGATAGTTTGCAATCAGACCTTTTTTACTTAATTGAATATATGTTTTTGTATGATGCAAATGCCAACACTAGTGGCCATATCTCGACTAGATAAATTCTGGATTTTATGCCCAATGCCTGAAGCCAAGAAAATAGTAGAAGAGCATTCACTGTACAAGCCATAGAGATAAACCTCAACTGAGAACCGAAAGTCTTGAGTCTAATGGAAACAGGTCTTAAGAAAAGAACACAGAGAACAGAAAAATAAATTAGCACCACTTTGGATATCACATACATATTGGCCACTTGAGCCTTAACATTCTACAAAATGTCTCAGGCAAGATACCGGTACAGCTTCCTGTCTGACTTTGTCCCTATCTAATAATTCCGTGACTGCAGCTGCTTCGTGACCTCTGTTACTACGTTATTGTGATCCAGAACTCTCCTCCTCGACTTCATAATCCTCGCTATGGCTGCCTCAATCTGTGGCTTCCTGTCCTCCATCCTTTGCCTAGTCTCCAGCTTCTCTGCCTCCTACTATTTCTTAACCCACCACCGTACCAATCTTCACCTTGAAGAACTTGCTCGTAAATTTGTCACCGACACAGAAAACATCATCCTCAGCTGTATCTTTTGCTCACAGGGCCTTTGCACAAAACGCCTTACCCTTCACACAAGCTAGAGACTGAAGACACCGCCCCAAATCTGAAGATGGAATTTCTGTGACCCGTTCAATCTCTTTACAATTTAAGGGGCACATGTGGTAAGTCGAAGCATTCAGTTTGGAATTTGCATGTTGAAACAGTTTGTGTTCGCCAAGAACCTGAGATAGCTTCGTATATGTGAACATAAACTTCTAGTTTAGAAGTGAACTGATAGCCACATTCGGTCTCGAGCTTAACTATTAGACTTCTCTCTGCTTCCTCTTAGCTGACCCCTTTGGATCATCCTTTGCAAAGCTTATCATCGACATATAGGGAGATAAAACTCTGGAGACCTGTTGTTGAGATTGATGGAGTACTCAAATGAAGAGTTCAAGGCCTTATGGAAGGTCCTGTCATTGTTAAATGCAGTACTGATGATCCTGTCATGCTCGTCCTTCTCGTTGAGAAGACGTTGAACAAAGTCCACAGGATCTTTCAGTTTCTCAACATCTCACTAATTGCTTACCACTTTCTCGAAGGTGGGAAGTCATACATCCCGCATTGTAGAAAGGCCATCAGTAACTCTACAAAATAAATGGTACATCCTCGCCAAGTCCTCATACTTAATCATCCACGAGCATATTCACAAGTCCCGAGTTTTCCACGTTGGACTAATCTCTGCATGTGGTTTGCAATCATCTCTTTGTCGACAACTTGGGTAATTTTTGCTACAGTTTTTGAGCCTAAGTAGTGAGAAACCCTCTACGTCTCTTCGTTAAGCCTCTTCTCTTCTTTTTTGAGGTAATATCCTGAGTTCAAGAAGAGACGTGAATACCTGGTCTGGATTTTACTGGACCAGATGATGTGGTCCCTCCATAGGTTCAGGCCAAGCTCGTATGCTGGTGTCTTACGTGAACTAGTAACGAAGGTTATATCCATGTACATTTAAAAATCTTGGATCATCTGCAATGCTTTATTGTGGTCCGAGACAAACCCCCACCTACACTTTTTGTTCAGTTCTTCTAGAGACGAGCAACCATGGGCTGACTCCATAGATCTCGACCTCTCTTTCAGGTGCCAAGTCATGGTATTTGCAAGTCCGGTGTAGAGCTTTTCCCCATATTTGTGAAGAACCATGCTATAAGCATTCCTAGATTCAAATAACAATTGAGAGGTCAACAACTGCCAAATTAAGATGGAAATAAAAAAGAAAAGAAAGCAACTTAAATACTCAAAGTGTCTGCTGTAGTGCCCCGCTCCGCGAAGGCACTAGATAAACAGAGAGATCGGATTACTGGCTCTGCAACATAAGACGATTAATCTGGGTGAGTAGACGAAGTCTCATTTGCTGATTCGCTTACGCCTAATAAGAATATGAGTTTTTGATTGAATGCTATTATTAATAACAAGACGGTAACTCATTGAGTATGCTTTAAGACAATTCACATATTGCTTTGCTAGTACGAGAAAAAAGATAATCTGCATGCTAAGAAGTAGAATTGTTGCTTGCTCTTAAGAACGAACTGATGCCTGTATGCTAAAGTAATATTGTTGTCTGATAAAAAGAAATGAACCTTTGCTATGTTACATCAAATGAGATGATGCCATGCTAATATAGATCTTTGTTCTGAATATGACTCATTGTCATGCTTGATAAGAAAAGAGAGAAGCTGTTGGCTATGTGATCCAAAAAGAAGAAAGGCACGAAATGAACGTGTCGTACATCTGTTAAGGCACGAAATGAACGTGTCGTATATCTGCTAAGGCACGAAATAAACGTGTCGTATATCTGAAAGATCTGATCAAAATCTGTTTCATCTGATAGAAATGCTAGAACATATGCATTGGTCTTGGATAATTTGTGCACAAATATCGTCTCTCGGGTGGATTCTTGGGACGCCTTGAACCACTCGGCCTAGGAGAGATTAGGGCACCCTGAGGTAAAAGAGACCTTGCAATCAGGGAGGTGTCGAGTCCTTAGCGACAAGCTGAACCAAAGAGTCACAGCGGCTAATCATGGGAATTCCCGTGGACCATCATATAGATAAGTGTTGATTGGTGCAGAGCTGAACAGGAGAGTCACAGCTGCCAATCGAGTCTGCATGTGTCAAGAATGTTTTGCTAAGAGCCAACGATGCAGAGACGAACAGGAAATAAGAATGTTGATTATGTTATATTTATGCTAATCTTTGTCTTGTGCAGGGATGGACCGTCGGCTATGGTAAGAATCACTTGAAAAAAAAGTGATACATTCGTTGCTAAGTTTTCTGAACATGAGTTGCTTAAAGAGAATAACCTATTGCAAAGAATAACTATGTCCCGATCAAAGAAAAGATGGGATAATCATGCTTGTAATCTGACCCTTGGAACGTCTTGAATAAAAGAAAAGAATGCTAATGCTTCTGTCCCTGAGAATGATTATGGCTCACGAAACACGCTGCGCACTCCACATGAAATGAATAATAGTCATCGTGCTTGAAATGATTAGTCCCTTGCATGCTTGAAATGAAATGAAATAAATTATGACTTTTCAAAGATGTTTTCAAAAGCGGTGTAAACTGACTCTGTATGCATGAAATGAACATAGGTAAAAAGTAGCAAGATCACATCACAAGAAATGTTTTCTCACTAAATTAACAGTGATCGTTTCAGACAATTGTAGCATCTGTTCACAATCACCAGTATGCTGATATACTGATCCACCATCAGTCTGCATGCAGGTGCAAGATGCATCGAGAAGGATAGTCCGAAGCGATAGTCCGAGCCTCATCCTCAGGAGCCAGAAATCCGAAGAGATGCCAAGAGATGGATATCTATTGCAAGAGTTGGTTTTATAAATAAAGGGATGTAATGTATGGGAACGAGATCATTGTAATCTGTAAAGTTTCTAAGAGAATGTAAACATTGTATCAGAGAGAAATGAGAGCTTGTAATCTGTTCAAATAAAATCAATAAAGAGAATTGTTTCTTGTTACCATTGTGTTCAATTCATATATCTGCAAAATGCCAGCTGCTGCTTCAAATATCCGCAATATGTTCCGCTGCGTATTGTCAACCTTGTCTGTCTTGTCTTGTTACAGGTCTTGGCCTTGTGCAAGCGCAACTTAGGCTTGCACGGCATCACGCCAAGCGAGGACGAACGGTCTCACAGAGTCCGAAACGAGGACGAAAGGACTCTACGGGATCGTGGCGTGACATCTGCATAGGCAAAACAATTTTCAATTGGACAGAAGTTGCCAAGATTTGGCACTCACCAGGTCTCACCTAATGTATCTAACTGCAACAACTTGGATTCAGAAAACAGGGATCACCATAATCTCTGTTTCAATTTTCAAACAGATAAGATACTTAGCTTATCAATATTTTTGATCAGATCGAAAATGCATAATTTCGTTGCTCATTCAGTGAGCATTCTCAATATCAATCATGAAAGCTGTATTCACTCTCGCCCCAGAATAAATCAGTTTACAGAACATGTCAAGCTTGATACAGTCCTCTCTATCACTCAATAACTCTTCGGTGTGTCTCTCCTAGCTAATGTGATCATCCTATGTGACCTTTTTAAATTGACAAGACCATAATAACTTGCCAGAATGGAGCTAACCCACAAATGTAGTTGATTTTGTTGATAAGTTGGCAAAACAATAATGGACTTTATTCATTTAGGGAAATGAGTACAATATATAGGATATGGTAGGTCACCATTCCTAGAGATTTCCTGATATAGATATAGGACTAAAGAAACAAATACAGAAAAATATATAATTGAGTTATGTATATCTCCTACACTTCCACCCAAGCTGGAGTGAAGATGTCAAGCAAGCCTATCTTGGAAAGAAAGTGAAGATAGAGCAGCTGAGACGAAGACTTAGTGAGTATGTCGAGTACGTCGACCAACTGATATAGAGCTGGAACATGGTGAAGTTGGACCTCCCAGAACTTGGCCTTGTCCTGAATAAACAGAGAATTAGCCTCAAAAATGCTTGGTGCGCTAATCGAAGACAAAATTCTTAGTTATATGAATTGCAACTTTATTGTTACAATAGAGGAAAGCGAGACAAAGATCGGAGACGGTTCTTATCCCATGTGAGTTCGGAAACCACATAGGTCATCAAGCGATATTCAGTCTTAAGTCAAGAAACTTGCAACAATTGTTTGCTTCTTGCTATTTGACGAGATTGCCTTAAAAGAAAGTACAAAATGTGCTCGTGATCATGAATAGATCCAACATAATCGGCATCAAAATATGACGTAAAAGAAGGAGACGAAGAGAGATGATAGACAAGTCCATGGCCATGGACTTTTTTAGATATCAAAGAATGCAATCAACGGACTGAAGATGGAAGATCCACGGTGATTGCATATACTAACTGATAGTACTCACAGCAAGGAGATCTCAGGTGAGTGACTGTCAGATAGATAAGCTTACCCACAAGACGACAATACATATCAGGATTGGGCAAGAGAGTCGGAGGAGGAGCCAAAATTGGTGGCGAGCTTCAGATTCGTCTCCATAGGCTTATCAATGGTCTACATCCCAAGAAGCCAGGGTCCTTTAGAAGATCAAGGTGCTCCCTTGGTAGCAACCTCAATGCCGACTAAATAGAGCAAGGAGCCAAGGTCCTTTGTATGAAAGTGAGTAAAGAGATGGGTCTTGACCTTGAAAATACCAGCAAAGTAATTTATAATAATAATAATAATAATATCGTCCATATACACGAGGAGGAGGACCGTGCACTGAGTCCGATGGTGAATAGAAAGAAGGGAGTCAACAACATTTTGAGTAAAACCAATCTACTAGACGACCTAATTGAACCTATCAAACATGCACAAGGAGACTGCTTGCGACCATACAAAGATTTTCAGAGGTGACACATAAGAGACTCCCCCACACTATCATAATCAGAAGGCTACTGAATGTAGACGGTCTCAGTCAAGTCACCATTAAGAGTGAATATATTAGGGGAATTGTGTTTTCAGCCTTTGTTTTGATTCTAGGGCTTGTCACATTTTCTGCATTCAAGCTCCAGATCTGCAGAGATGATGAGTCTTAATATCTATTTTCGCACGGACAAGAATACCACAATATAATTTCACTGCAACATAAACACAAAAGAATTTGGCATTTCCTAATGCATTTTAAAGCATAATGACTATAATCATGTCCAATATGTGCATAATGTTTAAACTTTAAACAATACGGAGACTGAAGAAGGCATCAATTTTGGTGTGTCCGTGCTTCCTTGCTTTGCATCTTTTTATGTTTTTCTTATATACATCTTACCTGGGTTGCTCTTCAATAAGTTGCCAATTTGCATGGCTAATAGATTCCTCAGGCATCTGTTAATAATAGTTCACCTTGCTATAAAAAAAAAATTATGTGCCATCCCAAGATAGATTATTCATACTTAGTCTACATGTCTCTCAAGAACTATCCTTCTTCATTCAACTTTTTCATCACTATCAGTATTTTGTATGCTTTCCATTCAATTCTGTCTCAATTCCTTCACCCGTTGTCACGTATTTTATGTCAGGTTACTTTCTCTTTGAGGCTTCGGAGCTATTTGAGTATACGTTATATATTAAAGGGGAAGCTTATATATTAAGAGATGAACCAACATATTCAAATGGTGGTTGATTGGAATCAGACATGGAGGAGCAGTCTGTGCGGCTAGAGGATCGGGGTAGTGACAGTCAAGTCCGAGTGGAAAGTGCGATGGTGATCCGTTCGAACGGTGGATTGAGAAACGATGCAACAAAATGCAAGAATCGAGAAATGACGTGCAAAGAACTTAACATGGACATAATCCGAGGAGATATGTAATAAAAGGACACGTATATATATATATATATATATATATATATATATATATATATATATATATATATAAGACGTACACCAAGATAGTCAATCAGAATTACCAGGCACCCAACCTGCTCTCTAGTTTGCAGGAGACCAATGAGGAGGCTAGGCCACATCAATCAGCTGAAGGGGTTGAGGGGGAGTTTGTTGGAAAACTCATTCCTTATGAGGAGAACACCATGCCTGCAGAAATCAATCAACATACTTATTAGGGGTGAGGCAACTACTCTTTCTAAAGTAAGGGAATGGAAGGGATTACATGCAACTGTTATCACCAGCCTTCTTGCAGAACCGTTTTTTCCCCAGATAAGAGATGAAAATTGGACCGATTTACACATAATAATTTGTTAACCAAGCAAGGATAAACGATCTTACTTGTATATATCATAGAAAGATATAGCTTAACAATGCCTTTTGACTAAATTAGCCATTGAGCAAGAGTCCCGCGCCCAAGAGAGCAAGTCTGGAACTCTATTAAATTAGTGAGAAGTGGTTGCCACTTGAGAGCTTGCAGATCCTGGCCTTCCGAGCTGTCTTGACTTAGGGACAATACACACACACACACACACACACAAAGCTCCCACAATTTTTTTGGAGATTTTCGTGAATTTGGAACAATTTTGAGGCCGTCCTCTCAACCCCATTGTTCCACATCGTTATTATGTTATGTCATTTAAGTTGTCACACCTCATCTAAGCTGTGTTATGTCATCTAGGATTTTATATATAGTTAATATATACCATATCAATATATACAAAATATGTCAAATCTACCAAATGTTTATAAATAGATTAACTTGGTTATAATAGGCATTAAACACCAAATATAATATTTAAAATATAATCGACCTAGATTTCATATTTATGTTCACACTGTTAGTCTACAGGAATATTTCTTCTTATGACAACATTTAAAATATTTAAAATTGTATAATTTAAATTGGATTTCAAAATTTAAACTGGAATATAATTATTCTAGGTAATATTTACCCTAAATGTTTTAAATAGAACCGTGTAGTGCACATTTTCCCCAGTGTCTGTGTATATATATTGCACAGACACGGTAAAATGATGTATGTATCATATCAGCACCCATATTACTCATGCAACATAGGTAGCTACCATTGTACCTACTTAAAAATATTTGTATTCCATGTACATATCGTGTCTATATTTGTACAACACATACACTTATATATATATATATATATATATATATATATATAGAGAGAGAGAGAGAGAGAGAGAGAGAGAGAGAGAGAGAGAGAGAGAGAGAGAGATCCCATGTTTAGACAAAATCCTCCATATTGCTATTTAATTTAGTTAACATATGAAAACATCCCAACATAGGTCATCGAAACCTCTAAAAAGTAAAAACCTATACTTGGATAGTATGATATCCGTAAGCAAACATATCCTGCTATCCAGAACAAAACTGGATCCCCTAATGACCAAACAAACCAAGATATCTCATTTATTATACATTAGTTCTGATCAATGTAGCACAAAAAAGGTATATTCTAAATATACATTCAGATACATCCTTACATATCAAATATGTGACCTAAGACAAGAAGAAATAAAGACACCTTGTCCAAATATAGCACTCGATATGAATAACAAAATGCCCGAGCTGCCCAAACATGGCTCCCAACCAAGGAGAAGTAAAATTTTCTATCACAACATTAATTTCTTCTATTTCTTCTATATTTCCAAAAATGGGGAAATATATGAAACAGTTTCTGGTGCACTACTTTCTTTCTCCCTTGAAGAGGCAGGGTTCTGAAATTTCTCATAAGTGAGATCAATTATATGTTTCCTCCAGTTCTTTTAGGGGTATTAGTCACGAAAGATTCCTAAAAGGTGGTCCGTGAACCCCTTGTTATCAGGATAGATCCAGATTGTCCTGTGACACTTAAGAAGAAAGGTTAGGTGCATGCATCTGTGTGTAATAAATGTTGGTATTCTTTCTTGAACACCAACACCCCCCCCCCCCCCCCCCCCCCCCCACCCCAAAGACCCTCACACAAAATGCAGAAAGAGCAAAATCGTAACATTTTGGAATATATTTTCTGGACATCATGTTTGAAATTCAAGTTGAGTATGAATTATGAAATAAACAATCAGAACAATACTTCTGAAACCCAAGTTTACCAAGAAGTTTTCAAGCCAATGTTTCCCAAGGGATAAACACCATTTTGAAAATAATGGAATATATTTCTGGACATACAATGACACCACTCAAGCTTCATTTCAGTAGGTTAAGATCTTAATTGACAATGGATACAAAAGGTCAAGATCTCGAGATGACCTGCCAAAGATAACATAATCCCTATAAATTATAAAATCACCCGAAACTAATGCTGACATGCGTAAGTAAGACTGACATTACAATACAAAAACCTAATCATTCATCACCTGCCATATCAGACATGCCTAAGTAAGACTGACATTACAATACAAAAACCTAATCATTCATCACCTGCCATATCATAGTCATCCAAGCCGTCTCCCATCAGAATGGGGCTAGCTATTGAGGATAAAAAAAACCTGCATTAAAGAATTGCCAATGTTTGTATGGCTGGCTATCAACCGAATGTCAACCCTCCATGTCAGCACCACATTCCTATACAAGAGAGCTTTAAGCATGGAAGGGTTGTGCCATAAAGCCTAGACGGCGGGGGTGGTTAGACCAACCTTATGCCTATGCAGTTTAAGGTCATGCGACCAAGGAGCACCCTCCCAGTGAACTTAGACTATAAAGAGTCTAAACAAAGAGGTAAGCTGATCCAGTATCTGACATAGCATGTAAATGCAAAGCGTAATGGTTATGAAGCATTCTATATACACACGATTGGCAGCGGGAGTACATTGGCCCTTAAGGAACATGTTGGTTTCCATGATACCCTTATCAACCTGAATTCTCTATCTACACACTATATTACAGTTTGGTCTTTTTTGAGTGTATAATGTTAGGTTGTCAACTTGCAAAATGCACCGTGTATTGATTTCCTTGTGTAGTGTATCATGTATCGCATATCGTATTGTATATGATAACAGTAACTCTAGAGTTTAGATCTACTATACTTCTAAAACCATATATGAACCAGATTTAATATAATTCTCACATTTTTTTTTTGGCGATGTCCGGTGCAATACACAGGACTTTGTGCACGATGTGTGCCATTCGGGCCACTGCCCCCAATTTTCACACCCACACATACCCACACCTCTTCCGTAGTTCGATTCCGAGACCGCCCGCCTAGCCAAGGGGGTTATACCATATTTCACAGTATCGGCTGATACCGATCCGATACGGCCGATACCGATACAGTTTGGCATGTCACGATCCGATACCGACCGATACCACCGGATACTATCCTATACCGACACTGGGGGTCGCTTTTCCGATCAATTCGGCAAAAAAAATGAACAAAAAAACCCAATCATCAAGGGTGTAAAAGCAGAGAAAGGTTATAAAAGTATGTAAAAGAAGAAAACTTAACTATCGTATGTAAATCAATCGGTAAGGATGACTACTATTTCATTCAATTCAAAACTACTAAGAAACAACACTGAAAATATTAAAATTATGCCTAAACGTATAAAATGTATTTTCTAAAATGTTAATAATTTATTAATAATTATTTGCTTTCTGATACCAAAAAAATCCGATACTCCGATCCGAAACCTCCGATACTGCCGATCCCGATACTCATAGGAATGTTCCAATATCGATTCCGATACCGATACTTCGAACCTTGGGTTATACCTCTCGTCGCTCACCCAATTTTTTCCTTAAAAAAATAATACTATTTATCAGCCTATATGTATCATACCGGATCAACTCGTATGATCAACTGATACACGTAAGGATATGGTAGTATATCGTATCGTAAGTTACTAACAATGTAATGTATAACCGCTAAAATATCCGATGTTTTATCTACACTATACCACTATAAAACTTCTAATTGCATGAATATCTTCGGAAAAATGTTCTCTTTTTGCATGGATACTCTTTGTCACGACCATCTGTGAAAATATGTGGCATCTTCTTTGGTCAAACTGGTGGGTGCCGTTAGAAAATGGAGTTCCATCGATCTCCAAAACAAGCCACACTCCACCAAACCCCATTTTGTCTTTGCGCCCAGAGAGGCATACATGTAAATGAACATTTTACAGGGGCTTACATGCCCAAAAAACTTGTCACAGCCCACCATCAATGTGTTTGATGAATTGCCCCATGGAAGAAATGAAGTTAATTCTGACCTATAGAGCTCCTCGAAGCTGAGTCCTCTGGTGTTGTTGTTGTGGATGGCGTGGTCGAGGACCCTCCACGTCTTCTCTGTGTACTTCAGATCCACCTCCATTCTGTGCTTGAAAGCCTCCATCTTGAAGTTCCTCTTCTTCCCAGAGCTCACCGCTCCGACCACTCCTTGAAACCCTATAAATTTAGGGTTAGGGTTTTAGATGGAGAATGGTTTTTTTCTTTCGGGCAAATTACGTTAACTATCCCTATGTTTTACACTTATTACAGAAACTACTCCTACTTTGAAACTAATTACGCGGACCACCCCTATAGTTTCTATTTTCTATAAAAATATAACACTAACTACCCCTATGTTTTATAAAATTTCTAAAGGAGAGGGGTGGTGAGTGTAATTAGTTTCAAATAGGGGTAGTCTCTGTAATACTTATGAAACATAGGGGGGGTTGGTGTATTTATTTCTTTTCGTTCTTTCTTTTATGATGGTGGTGATGATGATCGCGGAATTCTTTTGAAGAAGGTTGTGCTTGTAATTTGATTTAATTTTTATTTTTTTGTTTACAGTAGAACTTTGATAATTAATAAGGCTAATTCTAAGACCACACCACTTTTTGCTAGGGATTAGTCCAATTTTTTTCAAAAAATTTACAAGTTTGCCATCCTCATTACTTACTTGGGGCTAGCCCAAATTTTTTGAGTAAGTAGGACTGCAACTAAGTTGGCAGTCCTAACATAAAGTAGGAATGTCAACTTAGTTGCAGCCTATTTTTAAATGCGTCTTCTTCTTCTTCGAACCCGACAATGTCTCGGCTAGGGCCGAGGGCCACCACCTCCGCCGCCACCTCCTCCTCCGCCGCCGCCTCCTCCGCGGCCCACCGGGACTCGTCATCCCTCTCCTCCTCCTCCTCCTCCGCAGTCGCCTCCTCCTCCTCCTCCTCCTCCTTCAACACCTCCTCCTCCTCCTCCTCTTCCGGGGCGACGCAGGAAGCGGGCGACGACGGCGAGCGTCGGCAGACGCGAGGCCCGGCGCCCGGCGGCGTCGAAAATGAGCGGGGGCTACTGTTTCTTCTCCATCTCTACTTCTTTTAGGGCTTTAGTGGGCGTTTGGTATGCGGAATACTATATAGCCGGGAATTCTATATTCCCGGGAATCAAATTCCAAGGAATTAAATTCCCTAGAAAATTACATTCCCATGTTTGGTGACAATATAAATATTCCCGGGGAAAAAATAAAAAAATAATAATAACGAAAAAAATGAACAAATATAAAAAATCGGTAAAAACGAGAAAAAATCGGTAAAAACGAAAAAAATGGTAAAACGACAAAAAATCGGTTAAAACGACAAAATAACAAAAAATGACAAAAACGATAAAAAAAATGACAAGAAATCGGTTAAAACGACAAAAATGACCAAAAAGCGACAAAAAATGTATAAACGACAAAAAATAACAAAAAAGGGTAAAAACGACAAAACTAACCAAAACACGATAAAAACGACAAAAAAAACCAAAATGCGGCAAAAAACAACAAAAAAATCGGTTAAAACGACAAAAAATGACAAAAAAATCGGTTAAAAATAACAAAAAAAATCGGTTAAAACGACAAAAAATAACCAAAAAGCGACAAAAACGAAAAATAATCAATAAAAACGATAAAAAAGGACAAAAAATCAGTACAAGCGACAAAAAAAAAGCGACAAAAATGACAAAAAAGGACATAAAATCAGTAAAAAATGACAAAAAAGGGACAAAAAATGACTAAAAATCGGTAAAACAACAAAAAAAAAGCTACAAAAACGACAAAAAAATCGCTTAAAACGACAAAAAATTGGTAAAAACGACAAAAAAAATGACAAAAAAGCGATAAAAATGACAAAAAAGAAAAAAATGTTTAAAACTAATCAAAATTGATCAAAAAAGAATAAAAAAATTTAGACATTTTTTTTTGCCCGGACAAAAAAAAAAAAAAACCCACATATTCTCAAGGGATAGAATTTCCATATTTTGTGGGTAAACTATTTACCCGGGTATTTATAATTCCCGGGAATAAATTTTTTATAAGCCAAACAAACGTGGCAATAGATTCCCATGTTAAATTTTTTCGAAAATAAAAAAAAATTACCGCGTACCAAACGTCCCCTTAGGATTTCAAAATTGGAAGAGAGAGAATGCAAATTAGCAAATGAGTATTGATTAAGGGTTTGGGTAGGGTGGGCTAGTCCCAAGCAAAATTGGGACTATTCCTAGTAAAAGTTCCACCAAAGTGGATTGTCCCCTAGTAAGGATTAGCCCCTAGCAATTGTTGGAGTGCCCATAGCATTAGTCTTTAATAATACATTGTTAGAAACTTATACTAATATATAAATTAATAATTTTATGACATACAATGTTTTTATTTTTCAAGTACGAGATCTTCAAAAAATTATATGATCCAAATGATGTTTGTTTTTTTTCTTGAAATTAATAATATTTGATATCGATCCTCGACTAACTTGAAAGTTAAATTTTTCTAAAACCCACTATTGCAATTGTTTTATAGTGCTATCTAGACTATTTTTATTGTACTCACACATTGTGTTACACATTCCATGTTGATTTTTTTACAACTTTGAGATAAAAAGTTATTATTGTATGCATAACGTGTTGTATTACTATATATCTTTTGTTTATTTAAATAGAGTTCTTATTTGGTTAAATGTTCATAAAGTTGAATAATATAGTACATTGAACAATGTACAATCTATTTAGAAAAAATAAATAGGTAAATGACAAAAAAAACTCTTGTTAGATATCCGACTTTCGCCCGACCCCCGCCGGCCCTGCCCCCCTACCCTCCCCTCGCCGGCCCTCCCTCCGGCGGCGAGCCCCCAGCCCCGCCCGTCTCCTGCGAGCCTTCTCCCCGACCTCCCCCCCCCCCCCCGCCCTCCCACCGTCCTGTCACGTCCCGATCCGGAAAATCGCTCGTCCTCGCTAGATTTTATCCGAATTATCATTCTCGCTGGGGCGTGATGCCGCACGAGCCTGGAGTTGCGCTCGTGTAAGACAAGATAACATGTTCACATAGTGTTTATCTCAAATGATAACATAAGCAGCAGAAGAAAATAAAGTATACAATAAGAATCTCTTTTATTAATAATGAACTGAAGGTTACAAAGGCTTGAATAGCCCAACTGAATATGTCAACTGGCTACAACGCTCATGATCTCTCTAGCTCACAAAGGATTACATTTTTTCGTACATTATGTCTCTTTATAGCCAACAAGTAGTCTTCGGTCGAACATCTCCATGTTGCAAGTCCGAACGCCAATGTTGTAGCTCCTCTTGAAACGCTAAGGACTCCATGCCTCGGCGCATCCAAGCCAAGCTCTGCCCCGAGCCGAACATATCCTGAACCTGCGAACAAACTAGTGGGGGATTAGTACTTTCGTCCTCGCTGCATTGATCAAGACCCACTCGCACCCAAACCAACACTAAGTATTTTTAGTGAAACATGCAACATTATTTGGTGACCTTTCTATTTAGCCTTAGGATCGATTTCATGGCAATATTCAACATAGCAACTTATTATAAATGTGCCCAATACCGTGTTCCTGCAGCAGATACAGTTAGACGTAATATGAACATAAACATAGTGATCGTGCTCATCTCCGTCCTATTTTGCCTAGCATGCAATGGTTAGAACTTTATGTAACCAATCATACAATTCACGCAACCAACCAACCATACTTAGACATATGTATAAGGGTGGCAGGCCCTGCGCCTGCTGTCACGACCCGCTCTCGAATAATCGGACACGAGTCGGACACGCCCAGCCTTCGTCGATGGACACGACGAAGTAAGCTGTACAATTCTAAGGAAAACTCCAAGATACATAAAACAACACAGCTGTTATACACGTTCCCAGAAAAAATCTCCACAATCTACCAAGTCAATACAATATCATCTGGAGACAAATTCGGTAACTAGAATAAAATTATACAATCCTGAATCCTCAATACAATACATGATAAAATCTCTAAAACAAATCTAAGAAAAGATCTAACTATATCTCTGCAATTCTAAGTCCATCCTGAAACACAACTCCACCATCTTCGATCTCTAGCCCAAGGTGGTACAATATCATCAAGATACCTGCAACGTATCCTGTCAGGAAGAGAGCAAAGTATAATCCCGACAAGAAGCACTAAACAAAGTAAACTGAAATGCATGAATAATGAACGACAATATGAACCATGGTACTAGAACCGGAACATGAAACTGTAGTACATGAATAACGATGAAACTATAGTACTAGATTCAGAACAATGAACTAGACTATCAGTGTAACATGTATTTGAAATAACTATCAGAATATGTGACTGGCTGGGGTAGTACAGGATACAAGAGCACATGAATAATGGTACAGCTTAGAGTCCCACGGATGTGAGACCTAAGCTATTAGTCAATGCCCAGCTAATATAGGATTAGTCACATATCTGTAGTATTTTCCCACCCCAATGTACAAGTAAAGAACACTGAACAATGAACGATGAACAATGAACGATGAACGGTGAACAATGAACAATGAACAATCGTGTGTACAACGTGTCAATATGAGAACATGAAGCAAGACATAAATACAGAGTAAAGGGTTCGAGTCGGTGTACTTGCCTTGCCTAGGATGATCAAGAGCGGGTAGTAAAGCTGGTTGTCCACCTGATTTTAATACAAGTTGGTTAGCTATAAAACTAAACATCTGTCCTTGATCTAGTTTAGTTATAAAATCATTTAGTTATATTAGGGGAAAATACAACTAATAAGATAGTTAAAAATAGGGTTATCTATATTGATAACTTTATCAATGCAGCCAACTCCAGAGTTATCTACCAACTAATTCCTGCAGGGGTTCTTAGTCTTCATCTACCTACAGTACACCTCCTCCTTAACAAGCTTTTAGTTCAGATTTCCCTACTCCCATTTGCTGGCTACTAAGACTTAGAAGAGTACCATATTTTAAAGGAAATATCCCATACTAATCCATAAACAAGGTGAGTTCTGTGTACTTGAAAGAGGGATACCATAGAATTTAGAACCAGAGCTTACCTTAGCAGTAAAAGGGAGTACCTCATAATTCAAAAGGTTAGTCTTAAAGACAACTGCTAGTTCCCCACAGCTATAGAGCTAAGTGCCATCACTCTGATGCTAAGAATCTCAGAATACCAAGTTTTAAGGTTTACTAGAACCAAGCTAATATTATCTCTCGGTTTGCATTTAATCCATATTACCCATGTAACCTAAATTCTTCTATGTGATATACAAATGCTTCACCAAGCAGTTTACAGAGCTCATAAACTGAATTTTCCCTTTTAGACTCCTAAGACTATAGCCACATAATAGTCTCCTGGACCTTTAAGCCTTACTAACAGAATTACCTACTGTCTTATGAGAATTAAAAAAACTTAGGTTTCAAAGTAACCCAACACCTGAGCCCAGGTCTATTATAGCATTTGAATTTGACCACAGCCACCCATCTCAACTAAGAATCCCACCAACCGCTCAAGGAGCCACTAAGGCCAACAAGTTAATCTCGACCCTGATACCATTAATTAAAACCAATTCAGATGAAGAAATTCAAGTATCCAGTTACTCACAAATAGAGCTATCCTAAACATTATATGAATAATGCATATAATACAGTAGAATAGCATTTGAATGGTTTAAACAAAAGACTCTGATTTCTGATCAATCAATTATTCTTGCTTCACTTGGTTTATAAGAACAAACTAAATAATACTAACCCGCTGCCACTCTACTGATACTCACAGTTCAAGTAATGACACAAACTACATTCTTAAATGTTTGAAGGAAACAATTGTTTATATGAAGCCTACTGCCAAAATTAACCATCTTATAGTAATGAAATGGTCCCAGACTCATGTAAGTGTGCACTGGCCCCATATGTGAAACCCATCAAAACCCAAAGTAGGATTCAGTCAAATAAACTAACCCAGTGGCTAACCTAAAATCTCCAACGGTTACTTTATAATTCAACTCAACTTCTCTACACAACCTGGACTTTATAGACAACCAATTTATGATAACAAGAGGCTGAGCAAAAGTAGATCACTACATTAATAAGTTCAAGCAGTCTGAGCCCACCCTCTCAATTCAATGTTATACCTAACGGTACTATATATCTACCAGATTAAACTATAAGAACACCAACTACTCATACTCTTTGATATTGCAGCACACACAAAAGCCAGTTAGCGTGTCGGTGTCAGAACTAATGTTAGGATATCACAATAGCGTACCTGAGTCCAGAATCAGATAGTATCGTATCGGATACGACAGGTAACACAGCCAAGATCAAGGGCAATCTGGTTCAGACATAACACCGAACACCTACCATGCATAAAATAGAAACGAGTCTATATGAATATCCTTAATTGTTCACTCAGGAAATTCAAAAAATAGATCAAGAATCGATCAGAAATTCAAGGATTCAATGAAGGAAGGTTTAGATCAAGAAGAGACTAACCAGGTCGAAATTGAATCCTTTCCTTGTGTTCGAACAGATGGTCACACACAGATCCTTGCTTCCGTGACTTCACACAATGAATCGATCGGTCAGAAAACGTCATCGATTTGCCGAGAGATACTGTCATGAACAGCAATCGATCAAGTGATCAAGATCATAGATCGAATCGTTTCTACTCAGATCGATCAATCGACAAAGATTCGAGTGGAACCCGAGTGCTCTGGTCGATCGATTCGATCACGATCGAAACAATTCGAAGCAAACCAATTTGATCAAGGAGGAAGAGACAAAGAAGAACACTGGAGGCACCTTACTGTGCACTGTGCACCGTCGGTGGTGTCGATGCTCGGGAGAGATGACTCGTTGCCAAGTCAAAGAAGACGCCTCGACTCCGTTCATCACCGAGCAATGGTTACTGTCGATTCGGCACATGGAGATATCGTTCCACCAAGAGATCGACGATCGCAGCGTGATCAGTCCACTAGGAAGCCATCATCCTTGCCATCATCGCTCTCGCCATGGCCAATCTCGTGGAAATTAGGGTTGGGTTTGAGGAAGAAGAAGGGGAATGAAAGCTCTGTGTCTCCACAAAATTTTCTCGGACAAAAGAAAATGAAGAACAGAGGAAAATAAGATGGTTATATAGGCAGTTAGGCTGTTGGCTTTCTTGAGGGAGAGGAAAACAATTTAGAGGGAAGGATTTTGAAATTTTGAAATATGTAAATAAGAAGGATTGATATCAATCCGAATTTAAAGGATTTGGGGATGAGTTGGGCTGTGCTGGCACAACAAGCTGCTGGGTTTGGGAATGAATAGAGTAAAAGATTTTAAGAAAATCATTAAGGAAACAAATCTATAGTTAGGAAAAATATTATCATTTAGAAATTTATCCATCTTAATACTATTCTAATGAATAACTTGAGGTACTATTTCTAAAATTTTAAAATACCAACAAATTCCAAAATTTCGGGAAAGCAGGATTACAAATCTTTCCTCCTAGAAAAATTTTGTCCTCGAAATTTCAGGCATGATTGGCACGATAAGAAATAATCAAATCACACATTTTAAAATTGGCACGATTTAAAATTGTTCAAAGTGATAGTCACGATCAAAGGATAATAGTCCCAATAGTATCCGATAATCATTCTTATCTGGAGTCACTTTTCCTACAGTTCCTACCTCGCCAGTATGCATCTGGCTGCAGTGAACCTTTGGTTCCATGGTCCCGACAATAATAGATTGCCGCAATATTCTGTCAACTTTATTCGATATAGTCAGAAGATATTATGATCTTAGGACTTAATCTCGACAATATCCGAGAAACCACATTTACATGTAATTACTTTGACTTAGAGCCCCTGCCTCGCCAGTGCGCAGCTAGCTGCAATGGACTCACGGCCTCCATAATTAAGGTCATAATAGGTTGTCGGATATTCTCTCAACTTTATCCAAAAATTTTCCAAGGAAGTTTATGAAAATTCTAAGTGATGATAGAGAGTGATAGTATCTGTTGTTTAGAAACAAGTTTTATTGGATACCAAGAGACAATCAAAAGCCAACAAGTAGCTACTAGGTACTATGAAACAACAGTATGACAGGGAGACTTTAGAAATAAGTCTCGAATGAAAAAAATAACAAGGAAGGGTTAAAAGGTAACATCGAAAGAAGGTAGCGATCTACGAGTGCCTCCAGTCGTCAGTACTCGTTCAAAATCGGGATGGTCTCCACTTCCTCGGCTGTCAGGAGGTAGACTCGCCCCTCTGGCTGGACTCCCTGCGGCTGCCGAACATGAAGAGGTAGGTCCTTCTGCTTGGGTCTAGGTGCTCCTCGAGCTCATCCCTGGGCAGTGCGATCAGCGTCTTCTGGACAGTCTTTGACCTGGTGAGCAAGTGATCCACAGAACAAACAAAGCCTCAGCCTTTTACGGCATTCGTCGTAATGATGTCCTGGGCGGTGACAGTAGTTGTAAATGACCGCCAACTGCTGCCTCTGTGGATGATCTGTATGAACTCTGGCTGGATAGTGATGCTACTGTGCTGGCTGCTGTGGCCTTGCATGAATCTGAGTCCTCTTCGTCGGTGTCTGATAGCTGTTGCTGCCAATGTCCCGGTCCCTATTGAGCTTCGGGTCCATCTCCTTCTCTACCGCCTGAGCAATCTTGAGAATGCTCGAATAAGTCGTCGCCTGGCTGATCACCACTGCATGTCGCAACTCTCTGGTGAGGCCTTCTTGAACCTCCAAGCCCTCCCCTCTGGTGTGTTGACTAGGTTCTCCGCGAACCTGCTAAGTCGGGTGAACTCCGATGTGTACTCTGCTACCGTCATGTTCTCCTGCTGCAATGCCTCGAACTGCATCCGAAGCTCGTCTCGCTCCACGTCTGGAAAGAACTTCTTTTTGAACAGAGTTTTGAAGTCTGTCCAGAGAATCTGGGGTGCAACTAACTGAAGCTCCTCTTGGTACCAGGCTTTGGCAAGATCAAAAAGTTGCATGCTCGCAACTTCCACCTTCAGGTCATCCGGAATCCTTGCCATCTTCAGCGTCCGCTCGGCATTTTCCAACCACTCATCAGCATACACTATCCCTTTATAGCCCCAAAAATCCATCGGACAGAGGTTCTGGTAGTCTCTGGCGGTTCCTGGTCTCGGTGCTGCTGGCACTGTAGGTGCTACCAGTGTTGGTGGAGCCGACTCTTGGGTCCTGAGGGCATCCATGACCGTAGCTCGAAACTGCACAGCCTGATGGTTCTGTGCCTCCATGAACTGCTGGAACATGGCCATCACCTGGACGCCATCAAACATCATCGTCGGAGGCAGCGGAGGAAACTGAGGAGGTGGTGGTGGAAGCTGCTCCACTGGTACATCGTCTGTGGTCTGATCCGAAGCTCCTGCAGCTCCGGGTTGATCTACGGTCTTTCTGGTGGCAACCATCCTGTAATAGAAAGAAAACTTTTTGATTGCTAAGTCCCATGAAAATAATAAACCTCCTAAAAATATTGAGTATAATCAATCTCTATATTCAATAACTATAACCATTCCTACGGATCCTATGATGTGATGAGTTTTTCTTAGTCTAACAGGTTCCCCAATAGCACTTTATAGCCTAAGTGCCATTAGGACAGGCCTGCATGGGCCACCACTAAAAATATGTCACGACCCGCTCCCGAATAATCAGACACGAGTCGGACAGGCCCAGCCTTCGTCGATGGACACGACGAAGTAAGCTGTACAATTCTAAGGAAAACTCCAAGATACAAAATACATAAAACAACACAGCTGCTATACACGTTCCCAGAACAAATCTCCACAATCTACCAAGTCAACACAATACCATCCGGAGACAAATTCGGTAACCAGAATAAAACTATACAATCCTGAATCCTCAATACAATACATGATAAAATCTCTAAAACAAATCTAAGAAAAGATCTAACTATATCTCTGTAATTCTAAGTCCACCCTGAAACACAAATCCACCATCTTCGGGCTCTGGTCCAAGGTGGTACAATATCATCAAGATACCTGCAACGTATCTTGTCAGGAAGAGAGCAAAGTACAACCCCGACAAGAAGCACTAAACAAAGTAAACTAAAATACATGAATAATGAACGAGAATATGAACCATGGTAGAAGAACCGGAACATGAAACTGTAGTACATGAATAACGATGAACCAGATTCAGAATAATGAACTAGACTATCAGCGTAACGTGCATTTGAAATAACTATCAGAATATGAGACCGGCTGGGGTAGTACATGATACAAAAGCACATGAATAATGGTATGACTTAGAGTCCCACGTGCACGATGTGAGACCTAAGCTATTAGTCAATGCCTAGCTAATATAGGATTGGTCACATATTTGTAGTATTTTCCCACCCTAATGTACAAGTAAAGAATACTGAACAATGAACGATGAACAATGAACGATGAACGGTGAACAATGAACAATCGTGTGTACAACGTGTCAATATGAGAACATGAAGTAAGACAGAAATACAGAGTAAAGGGTTCGAGTCGGTGTACTTACCTTGCCTAGGATGATCAAGAGTGGGTAGTAAAGCTGGTTGTCCACCTGATTTTAATACAAGTTGGTTAGCTACAAAACTAAACATCTGTCCTTGATCTAGTTTAGTTATAAAATCATTTAGTTATATTAGGGGAAAATACAACTAATAAGCTAGTTAAAAATAGGGCTATCTATATTGATAACTTTATCAATGCAGCCAACTCCAGAGTTATCTACCAACTAATTCCTGCAAGGGTTCTTAGTCTTCATCTACCTACAGTACACCTCCTCCTTAACAAGCTTTTAGTTCAGATTTCTCTACTCCCATTTGTTGGCTACTAAGACTTAGAAGAGTACAATGTTTTAAAGGAAATATCCCATACTAAGTTACTAACCCATAAACAAGGTGAGTTCTGTGTACTTGAAAGAAGAATACCATAGAATTTAGAACCAGAGCTTACCTTAGCAGTAAAAGGGAGTACCTCAGAATTCAAAAGGTTAGTCTTAAAGACAACTGCTAGTTCCCCACAACTATAGAGCTAAGTGCCATCACTCTAATGTTAAGAATATCAGAATACCAAGTTTTAAGGTTCACTAGAACCAAGCTAGTATTATCTCTCGGTTTGTATTTAATTCATATTACTCCTGTAACCTAAATTCTTCTATGTGATATACAAATGCTTCACCAAGCAGTTTACAGAGCTCATAAACTGAATTTTCCCTTTTAGACTCCTAAGACTGTAGCCACATAATAGTCTCATGGACCTTTAAGCCTTACTAACAGAATTACCTACTACCTTATGAGAATAAAAAAACTTAGGTTTCAAAGTAACCCAACACCTGAGCCCAGGTCTATTATAGCATTTGAATTTGACCACAACCACCCATCTCAACTAAGAATCCCACCAACCGCTCAAGGAGCCACTAAGGCCAACAAGTTAATCTCGACCCTGATACCATTAATTAAAACCAATTTAGAAGAAGAAATTTAAGTATCCAGTTACTCACAAATAGAGTTATCCTAAACATTATATGAATAATGCATATATGTACAGTAGAATAGCATTTGAATGGTTTAAACAAAAGACTCTCAGTTCTGATTTCTGATCAATCAACTATTCTTGCTTCACTTAGTTTATAAGAACAAACTAAATAATACTAACCGGTCACTCTACTGATACTCACAGTTCAAGTAATGACACAAACTACACTCTTAAATGTTTGAAGGAAACAATTGTTTATTTGAAGCCTACTGCCAAACTTAACCATCTTATAGTAATGAAATGGTCTCAGACTCATGTAAGTGTGTACTGGCCCCATATGTGAAACCCATCAAAACCTAAAGCAGGATTCAGTCAAACAAAGTAACCCAGTGGCTAACCTAACCTTCTCTACACAACCTGGACTTTATAGACAACCAATTTATGATAACAAGAGGCTGAGCAAAAGTAGATCACTATATTAATAACTTCAAGCAGTCTGAGCCCACCCTCTCAATTCAATGTTATACCTAACGGCTACTATATAGTTACCAGATTAAATTATAGGAACACCAACTACTCATACTCTTTGATATTACAGCACACACAAAAGCCAGTTAGCGTGTCAATGTCAGAACTAATGTTAGGACATCACAATAGCATACCTGAGTCCAGAATCAGATCGTATCGTGTCGGATATGACAGGTAATACAGCAAAGACCAAGGGCAATCTGGTTCAGACATAACACCGAACACCTACCATGCATAAAATAGAAACGCGTCTATATGAATATCCTTAATTGTTCACTCAGGAAATTCGAAAAATAGATCAAGAATCGATCAGAAATTCAAGGATTCA
The DNA here is from genome assembly GCA_029216955.1 of Iris pallida. NCBI lineage: Eukaryota > Viridiplantae > Streptophyta > Magnoliopsida > Asparagales > Iridaceae > Iris > Iris pallida. The sequence goes on along the minus strand of JANAVB010043220.1, from coordinate 12,919,322 downwards.
ATGAAGGAAGGTTTAGATCAAGAAGAGACTAACCAGGTCGAAATCGAATCCTTTCCTTGTGTTCGAACAGATGGTCACACACAGGTCCTTGCTTCCATGACTTCACACAAAATGAATCGATCGTCAGAAAACGTCATCGATTCGCCGAGAGATACTTGTTGGCCCAATGATTGTATCATATTTTTGAATATGGTTAATATGTTAAGTTTAGCATTTCTTTATCACTAATCTTCATACAATCGCTATAGCATTTCTACTTATACTTATATCTTTGGTGATATGTGCCCATTGGTTTACATCTTAGTGATATGAGCTTATCTATCTTAAATTTAATTGGGTTGCCAAAATCAAAACTATGTTCTTGATTGTGGTCATTCAATTAAGTTTAATCATTATGATATCACTAACATTTATGCCATCACCTTAGCACTTGTACTTAAACTTTGCATAGTCCTAATGTGCTTTAACTTATCATACTTGCTACTATGTATATTGCTTTGTTCGTCTAACATGTACATGCAGAAAAGCAATAAACAAGATCAATGTGGACATATGTAATGAAGAAATCATGGTGGGCCAAAGACGACGGATCCCACAAGATTTCTTTGAACCACCCGACGACATCTCTGGAACCACGCAGCGGACGGGGGTCGAGGGGGCAGCGCCCCTCGTCGGGGGTTCGGGGGCGAAGCCCCCGAAAGGTATTCAGTTTTCACAAACTGAATATCTTTGGACAGCTGCCGCCAAAGGAAAAAGCCAGCACCTATCAAAGAAAGAAGCCAAGCCATGCCATCATCATTTCAAGACTCTGAAGAAGCCTGCACCTGCTACAGTATATCTGGAGTCTGTAATGAGTCTTAGGAATAATTGTAAACACAAGAAATGGATGGCAAAATCGAAAGCTAGGGTAGAAACCAGCCCAGGATCATTTTTGGATGCAAACCGACATACCGGCGGTATACCGGTGCATACCGGCGGTATACCGATTTTTGTTCACAGAAAGTTTCTGTCCACAAAATCGGCATACCGACGGTATACCGGATCATACCGACGGTATACCGGTTCAGTAACGTTGAAATTCCAACGGTCGGATTTCCAGCATTAAATGATCCCAACGGCTATATTTCTAGCCGTTGCTAACCCAGACCGATATACCGCCGGTATGCCGGATCATACCGGCGGTATGCCGGTTCGTGACTGAAAAGTTGCCTTTGGCTCTTTTCAATACTTTGGTTATAAATAGCCTTGAACCCCTTTATTCAAGGTTGATGCTTTGAGCCTAAAAATTTCCAAACCACCAAAGCTTATCCACATACAACTCTACAAAGCCTTCATTTGCCATCTACAAATTGTGTTAGAGTTATTGAGTTGAAAAGTGAGATCTTCATCCTATTGTATAAGGAGATCAAAACCTATTGTGAAAGGTTGAAGTTGGAGAGTCTTCGTATCCAAACTCTCGGTTGAAGTTGGGGAGTCTTCGTATCCAAACTCTCGGTTGAAGTCGGAGAGCCCTTCGGATTAAAGCTCTTGTGTAAGAAGTTGGCGAGTTCTTCGGATCCAAACTCGTGTGTAACTATTTGCTCAAATAGTGGATTAAAGCCGGAGAGAGTTCCGGGACTGGACTGCCTCTTAGGAGGATACCAGGATATATCGGGTGTTGGTATTATGTTTGCTTCTTCTCTTGCACTTATATTTTTAAATTGTCAATTAGCTTGTGCTAAGTGCTTGATTAGTTAGCTTGACCCTATTCACCCCCCCTCTAGGGTTCCTACAATACTGTCATGAACAACAATCGATCAAGTGATCAAGATCATAGATCGAATTGTTTCTACTCAGATCGATCAATCGACAAAGATTCGAGTGGAACCCGAGTTCTCTGGTCGATCGATTCGACCACGATCGAAACAATTCGAAGCAAACCAATTTGATCAAGGAGGAAAAAACAAAGAAGAACACTGGAGGCACCATAATGTGCACTATGCACCGCCAGTGGTGTCGATCGCTCGGGAGAGATGACTCGTTGTCGTCGTTGCCAAGTCAAAGAAGACGCCTCGAATCCGTTCGTCACCGAGCAATGGTTACTGTCGATCCGGCACAGTGGAGATCCCGTTCCACCAAGAGATCGACGATCGCAGCGTGATCAGTCCACTAGGAAGCCATCGTCCTTGCCATCATCGCTCTCGCCATGGCCAATCTCGTGGAAATTAGGGTTGGGTTTGAGGAAGAAGAAGGGGAATGAGAGCTCTGTGTCTCCACAAAATTTTCTCGGACAAAAGAAAATGAAGAGCAGAGGGAAATAAGATGGTTATATAGGCAGTTAGGCTGTTGGCTTTCTTGAGGGAGAGGAAAACAATTTAGAGGGAAGGATTTTGAAATTTTGAAATGAGTAAATAAGAAGGATTGATATCAATCCGAATTTAAAGGAGTTGGGGATGAGTTGGGCTGCGCCGGCCCAACAAGCTGCTTGGTTTGGAAATAAATAGAGTTAAAGATTTTAAGAAAATCATTAAGGAAACAAATCTATAGTTAGGAAAAATATTATCATTTAGAAATTTATCCATCTTAATACTATTCCAGTGAATAACTTGAGGTACTATTTCTAAAATTTTAAAATACCAGCAAATTCTAAAATTTCGGGAAAGCGGGGTTACACCTGCACCCAACTCTAATCTCAGCCCACCGGCCCTATCTATATGAAGGTCACGGTGTTTCGCACCGTAATGGACTTGGCATCCTTATGTGTAAGCCTATGATCGCTCTAGTACAGGTTGCTAGCCAGTACCTGAAAGATTGTAAATTTACTGATATCATAGCTTATCACAACACTGGTGTTTGCAAAAACAAAAGTATAAAACTTTATTGATAAAAACTGTAATAAAGATTACAAGAATTCTGGGAAAATTACAACTATAGGAATCCAATCTTGATGACGATTGCTTTATCCCTTGGACGATGTGAACTTTGAAGACGAAGCCTTTGAAGTTGAAAACAACTCTGGAAATTGAAGGCAAAAGCCTCTGAAGTTGAAGACAAAAGTCTCGGAAGAATGCAGCAGCACTTTGGCAAGAACTCCTGAACTCTCTGATTTCTGATCTCTGATCTTGATCCCCTTGAAATAAAGACTTGAAACTCTATTTATAGAGTTCTGAAAATAACTAACTTTCAGTTATTTTGGACTGCGCAAGCTGATTTGTGCAGCAACTGGTTTGCGCAGATATGGACTGCGCAGGCAGTTACTGGATCGTGGGCCAACTATCTGAGACACATGGCATTATTTGATTGAAATGCGCATGATCGTGCATAGACAGTTGCCACATAATGAGCAATTGATGGCATGAATGCCACATGTAATTTATCAGTTATGTTGGTAGAATGCGCAAAGTGAACTGCGCATACACTGGTTTGCGCAGACTCAGACTGCGCAGGCTTCATTTGCGCAACCACGGATTACGCTGCCAACTGTCAGCCGTCCTCGAGCACTGTACGACGCCAAAAATGAACAGTCTCCTCGTTATTCGTGTCATCAGCTGTCAGGAAGATCTGATTTGATTCAGTCAATGATGACTTCTGCCACGTCAGCCTGCGCAGTTGGGAACATGCGCAAACCAACCTGCGCAAAGTGACGTCTGCGCAATCTGTTGTCTGCGCAACTCATCAAAATGATGAATATCTTGAATTTTTGACTTTGTTGATTGATGCAACTTGATTTTTTAGGACCTACAAGACCCCCTTCAAAGTTTTCGAAAGTTGATTATAATCAAAATTTTGAAATACTTTGAATTTTTGAATGTTGAATCATTTTGCGCAATATGATGAGCTGTCTGCGCAAAGCGAATAGACCACAAGTTTAGGCGCAATCCGAGGCATCCGTTTCGCATTTCAAAAACTATAAATACCCCTCTTTTCGTTTTCAATTCTTTACTTTACAATCTTTCGAGCTTTTTGAGAAGAAAACCTTCACTGTTCTCCTCCTCCGACGATTGTCATGGCCCCACGACGATCAAATGCTGCCACTGCCGCCGCCGTGAAGGGAAAAGCTCCGGTCGAGTCTTCTGACAGGGTTGCACGGCGAGCTTCCCGACACGAATCCGTACACCCTGCTCTGAGAGGTAGTTGAACCGATCGAAAACCCCTTCTTAGGGTGATTCGACTCCCTTGAAACTCATCTCTTTTTAGAGATAAGTTCATATTGCGCCACCCTTTTTAGGGTTTCGGTTGCACCAACTATCAGTTCTTCATTTTTATGAAGGCTGCATTCTTGCGCAAATTGTTGATTTGTGCTGACAGAAAATCAGCGCAAACAATTAAGTTGTGCAGATATCAGCACAAACCATTGCTTTGTGCGCCTTTTATGATGCGCAAACTGATATTGCGCAAGTCATGTCAGCGCAATCTGAGGTTGCACAAATCATGTCAGCGCAGTCTGAGGTTGCACAAATCATGTTTTATGTTTAAAAACAGAATCTTTGTCTTGGACTAATTTTCATCTGTTTGTTGATGCAGTTGAAGTCAATGAAGATCCAGATTACGAACATTTTGTGGGAACCCTTACAGAGTCTGAATACAAAGAAGATCTGTCTCATGTCTATTACCCTCAGTATGATCTGCCGGCCTCCCGTCAGGCTATATTGATTTCTCAGGACAACGAAACTTTGATGTGTTTGATGAACGGACAGCCTTTAGAATCAGCTGATGCTGTAATTCACAAGAAACCCTTATTCCTATTCGGTGACGCCTTTGAGAGAGCCTCTCAGCCTAGGCCAAGGATGGAAGATAGGGTAGTTCACCAGCAAGATAGATCTTTTTTTATACCCAACATTGCTCGCTGCCTTCCTTTGTCACGGTACGCTCATGCAAGCTACCCTAGGAAGATGGATTGGAATATCACTCTATTTCAGGATGCTCGGGCAGGAAAAATCTTCGTAAAGAAGGGGCCACAACATAAGGATATGTTTTATAGCTCTTCCGACAGATATAGTGTCCTACTGAGAGGCTTAAGACCTGGCTGCATTCTACCAGAGAACTCCTCCATGCTAATGCCTGTTAGGACACCAATATTCGCAAATGAGTTTGCGAAGGTTGAAGAAAAATATCCTGAGCAAGATATAAGAATGACTGGATTAGTGAATCCAGACTACAAGCGATGGAGTTATATCGCGAATTGGGTTCTGGGAAAATTCCAAGACAGACTCCAACAAATCAACCTGTATGAAGCAGTGCATGCCACTGTATATGGATTTGCTCCCAATCCTCATATGTTCTTAGCCTTAGCTGAGAGATACAACTACAGGACCGGAACTTTCATGACCCCAGGGGAGAGATGGGCTTTGCACTCCACGAGATGAAGTATATCTCGTACTTGCCCATGGCAGATGCTCCGTATGAGGAGTATGTACCAACAAATGATGAGTTGAACAAGCTCAGAAAAGAGAATCCAGAGATGGTGACAGTGTTCGAAGAACTATTGTGCCATTACAAGATCTGCTCTTTATTTTACAAGAGTGCCACTGCCAATACTTGTTATTCTTCAAAGTGGCTACCATATCTGTTTCTTAGTCATATAGAGGAGAAGAAAACCAAAGAGAACGATAAATGCTACCCAACCTTTTTCAAACCTTTGAGCCATACAAAGGTCAGAAAATTAATGGAACAGAGTGGTCACTTTGATAAAGAAGTGAAGGATGATCATGAATATCCTCCTTTGAAGAGAGGAGACAATTTGGAAAGTTACTTGAGAATGGGCTATAGGCCCATGTCAGAAGCAGCACAATTGGCGGGATTCTTGACATACTGGCTGCGAAGGTTCGTAGTTCCCGGATCCAGTGCAGTGGATCGTTTTCACCGTGGCGTCTTGTTTGCAGCTGTTAAGCTAGTCTTCGGTTATAAAATGGACTTACTATCAGCAATGACCTGCAAGCTGAACGCCAGTCTTCGTTTATATGTTGACTTGATGTTGAAAGCGAAAGGAGAGAGAGAATTCCCTCGCTTGGAATTGCCATATACATATTTGTTTGGATGGTTGCTTCTTCACTATCCAACTCTAATGGATCCTGGCATGGGACCAGTTGACGGCAGTTTTCTTCGAAGGTATTCCGATGAAAAATGGAAATATACTTCCTTAACTGAGTGTAGATTTATGTTGAATCTGAACAGAGGCTGGAACTTTTGCTGCGCTCCTTTCCCTGCTGGGTATGATCAGATGCCCACGAATATGGTGGATTCGAAACTGCAGCCTCTAACTCGTGTCGCTTTTGAATGGTTGAAGACAATTCGACCATCTCATTTGGTCTACCGATTTGAAGAAGAGTGCTACTTAGAACCATACCTCCCAAGCCGTTTTGCTCGACAGTTTGGGTATGATCAGTTCCATGTAGGGAACGCAATTACCTGCCTCCAAGGTAAAGGTTATCTGATAGACGGAGCTAGGGCTTGGGCTTATTACAATGCCCGTGATACAAAAGCCATTTTCTCCATGCCAGCAAAGACTACTCCTCAGGGTCTTCGAATGCTTTTTACATACTCCGTGTTTTACACATCAGCGAATACTTTTGCCAAGAATTTTAATCTCGCAGATAGTTTCGCCACTGCAACAAGATTGAGAAGAGGGAGAATTGCTCCATCGATCCCTATAAATGAGGAGGCGCAGGAACCGGCAGATGCACCTCTGGAAACTACAAGGGATATTATATTCCCCCAAGAAGTAAATGCACCACTTCGTATTTCTCTGAAGGTGGGTTAATCTCCTGCGAAGAAAAGAAGAAGAGAGGAGCCTCCTGCTCCTGTGGCGAAGAAGAAATTGATTCTTGATGTTTCTTCTGAAAAGGTGACTACCAGATCTCAATCCCGGCAATTGGCCGAGACACATCAAGAAGTTGCCAGTACACCAACTTCCGTGCAAAAGCAAGCAGAGCTAGAAAATGTAGAGAGTCCTGTTAGACCTCTACACAGAAAGAAAAGAGTAGTCACCAGAAGAGTCTTGGAAGAGTCTTCTTCTATACAACTCCTGACTTCAGTAGATGCTGCTGCAGGACTTCTAATGGCATCTCCCACACCTGCTTCTGAATCAGGGAGCAAAACTCTCGAGGAGAATGAACAGAGGGGAGATTTTGCCCCAAGAATTGAAAAGCCTAGAGAACATATCTTAGAGAAAGAACAAAGTGTTGTACGACCTCATTCTCCTATTGCAGATATTACTCAACCTCCTCCTACTCCCAGGACTCTTCATGAGGACGAAGACCGTAAAATGATTGCAGCTCTGGAGGATTGCAGTTATAGTTTGCAGGAAGATCAGGCTGCCACTAGCAGTGGAAATACAGCAGTAGAAGAAGAAGAAAAAGAAGAAGACGAGGAAGGTTCTTCATCCGAAAATGTTGATGAGTATTTACAAGATCCTAAAAAGGATAATGAAGAACACAATTCTCTTGATACTGTCGATGATATTTCAAATCCTAAAAAGGATATTGAAGTGGAGACATCTGCAGAAAAACTGTCGATGTTGAGATAGAAATATCTCCTGAAGAAGTAGCCGACGAAGGTGTGCTAAAAGAAAATCCCGCCACCGACCCTCAAGGTATAAAACGAGATTTAACAATCTTTTCTTTTTTAAAATGAACTGATAACTAATATCTTCATTTGCAGATCTTGAGACTTTGCCAACACCTCCAACGGACCTGATTATGGTGCCTATACCAACGGTGGTTATTAGCAGTAGTCATCATTTATCTTGTGGTTCTGAGGCGGGCAGCAGCCAGGCTGTTGCAGCTGAGGCTACTTCTGTTCAACGGTATTCCATTCCAGTAAGGAATGAACTCATTGTTAGACCAAACCAAGGTAACATTGCTCTTAATTTGATCTTTTTGTTCATCAACAATCAATTAGTAAAATAATAATTTTACTTTTGCAGAAGATCAAGCAGGAGGAGCAACCAGCTCTACTCTGGCTCCCTTATTTAAAGAGCCTATTATCCAAGCTCAAAGAATCGAGCAACCTGTTACCCCGTCTTCATCAGGAGTAGCAACGACTCCTGGAACTCTGGCCATCAATCAGCAAGTGGTCCAGTCATTTACCCGATGTTTCTTTGAGTCGCTGGGATCTCTCGTCCGTAAAATGATAGAGAAAGAAGGGGCTGACTTCATTATGGTTAGGAAGCCCACTTCTTTCTTGATAAGAGCCATAAGAGACCAAGGAGACGAAGCTCAGGCCACTCTCCTTGAACATATACTGGATGAATTAGAAGTCTCCATCAAGAAGTATAAAGAACTCAAGAAGAAAGATGTAGACTCTTTAGTACAAGCTGAATTTGAGCGGCTGGCTCAAGCTGCTGATATGGAAAGGTTAACTCTTCAAAATCTGTTAGAAGCTCATTCAGCAAAATCAGCTGAATATAATTCTAAAATAGAATCAATTACTCTAGTGGCTGAAAGCAAAGGACGGCGACTTGCTGAGCTGAAGGCTGAAATTACTCGCCTCCAACAAAAGTTTGAAGAAGAAACTGTTAATCACCAACTGGTGATTGAACAATTTAATGCATTGATTGAAGAAAGGAATGAGTATGAGACCACTCATGGTGAAGAGATCACTCGCAGGACAGTAGATATGCCCATTTTTGATGAAGAAAGCGGGATGGAGGAGGCAAGAAAGATAGTAGCGTCAATACACGAAGAAGAGCTGCAGATATTGAAGCAGCAAATTGACAATCTGATTGTCCCTCCTTCTTGATTTTGTATTTGGGTTTTGTTGCTGTAGCTGCATTTTTGTAATGTCTCATTTTTTTGATATAAAGGACATTTTGTTGTGGCTCCATTATTTATTGCATATCTTATTCAGATATAAATAATAGATAGATATGATATATTTATTGACAACTTAATCGAAAATGACAAGTTGTTGATGTAGAAGATGAACGATGATGAATCGTCAATGTATATGAAAATGAATGAACGGGAATACCGTCAAGTAATGATGAAAGAACGGGTAAATCGTCAAATGATGGTGAAATAAACGAGTTAACCGTTAAATGATAATAAATGAACGGGTTAACCATCAAAATAGATGAACGGATGAACCGTCAGATATTAACGAACGGACGAACCGTCGGATGAGTGTTATAAATGAACGGATGAACCGTCAAGCATTTAATGAACGAATGAACCGTCAAGCATTTAATGAACGGATGAACCGTTGGATGAATGTGATAAATGAACGGATGAACCGTCAGGTATTAATGAACGGATGAACCGTCGGATGAATGTAATGCTTGAGGAACTTCTGTCTATAAATATAGCAAAAATCTGACAGGAACGAACACTTCTACTCTTCAACATAAAAATGTCTTCCGGAGAAGCATCTAAGAAGGTTGAGACTGTCTCGAAGGTTCAGAAGGGCATTGAAGATCGCCCTGCCGATCCAGTTCAGCCAAAGAAAGCAGAAGCAGGCGAAGGTTCGTCTGCACCCCAGCCACCGCGGGACATTTTGGACTTCCTGCTCGAACCAGAAAAGACTAAAGAAGAAGAAGCCATGAGGATGGCCGCCTGCAAGTTTCTTGTGGGATCCAGCAAGGAGGTTCTCGGCTCTTTTGCTGACCGCATTTTTGAGAAGGACGGCAGTGGCCCTCGTCCCAATGTAGAAAAAGATGATAGTGACCTTTAATATGTACTATCATATAATAAAATTTAAATTTTATTTATGAACTTGATTCTGTCTGATAATTTACAAGTATTTACATTTATACATAATACTTCTTTAAGAATTTGCCATTGATAGGCATCATAGCAACTCGACCATCAAGTTCTGAAAGTTGATAAGCTCAATTTGAGAAGACTTTGCTTACAACATAAGGACCTTCCCATTTTGCATCGAATTTCCCTTTACTCATATGAGTCATAGTCATAGGACGTCTGACCGTTAGAACAAGTTCTCCTTGCTGAAAGGCTCTGACCTTCACTTTACGATTAAATGTCTTTGAGATGCGGGCTTGGTATAACTCAATATGCTATTGAGCTATTAACCGCTTTTCATCCAATGCCTCTAACTCTTGAAGTCGAAGAAGGTCATTGTTTTCTGTGGTGAGCTCATTGGCAATAGCAATCCTTAAAGAAGGAATTTGTAACTCCAAAGGAAGGACAGCTTCACAGCCATACACCAAAGAGAAAGGTGTAAAGCCTGTGGGATTGCGGACTGTAGTTCGATAGGCCCAAAGACACTCGCCAAGTTTTTCGCTCCAATTCCGTTTGTTAGTGGATACAAATTTCTTAAGGAGCTTAATAATGGTTTTGTTAAAGGCTTCAGCTAAACCATTAGCAGCAGGATTGTAGGCCGTCGAAGCAACATTGTTAATCTGATGATCATCGCAGAATCTAGTGAACTTCTGACTAATGAATTGAGGTCCATTGTCATGAATGATTCTTCGAGGTACACCGAATCTATAGATGACATGGTGTTTAACGAAGTTAATGACACTGCTAGTCTTGACTTCAGCCAGAGGTATAGCTTCAGCCCACTTGGAGAAGTAATCGGTTATCGCCAATATGAACCGATGTCCTCTAGAAGAAGGAGGATTGATAGGACCTATGATGTCCATACCCCAAGCTTCAAAAGGCCAGGAAGCAGCAGTCGGGTGTAAGAATTCCGAGGGTTGATGAATGAAGTTTGCATGGATTTGACAAGCACGATATTTCCTTGCATATTCAATGGCATCTGATACCATAGAGAGCCAATAATAACCCATGCGTCGGATGCGATCCTGTAACTTAGGACCAGGTTGATGTGCTCCACAGACGCCATCATAAGCTTCACGCAACACTTGTTTGGCTTCATCACCAGCTAAACAGCGTAGAAGAAGACCATCATAAGTTCGCCGATAGAGTGTTTTGGTGGTTTGATTGTAATAGAATCGTAGAGATCGACGTCGAACGCTTGTAGCCTCCTTAGGATCTTCAGGGAGTATGTCATGTACTACAAAATCGATAAAAGGAGTTCTCCAATCGTCATCAATAACATTGACTTCAACAAGATTGCTAAATTCAATATTACGATTATTTTTAATACAGAACAGTTCTCGGTTAGAAATAACCACCACCTGATATCTTTTGACAGGGATGGCTAAGACAGCTGCAAGATTGGCCAAAGCATCGGCTTCAGTATTGCAAGCTCATCGAACATAGTCGATGAAGAAAGCTTTGAATGATGTAGCTATATTAATTGCCGCTTCATGATAAGGCACCAGATCTTGATGACGGACTTCATAGGTTCCTCTAACCTGGTTCACAACCAGTTTAGAATCACCATAGACTTCCAGATATTCAATATTCAGTTGTTTAGCTAGCTGAAGGCCGACAAGTAAAGCATTGTACTCTGCCACATTGTTGGAGCAAGGTTCATCTAAAGAGTAGGCTCTTTGGATAGTTAATCCGTCTGGAGAAACGAGAACAACTCCAACACCTGCCACAATAGCACCATTTGGTCCAATTCTTGATGCACCATCAAAGAATAGACGCCAGGTTGGAAACTCTTCGGAGATCATGTTGACTTCTAATGTCTCGTCAGGAATTTCGTCATAGAGTTTAGATGTCTCAGGCACATGATGAGCTGCTAAGAAATCCGCCAGCGCTTGACCTTTGACAGACTTTTGTGGAACATACACCATGTCATATTGAGCTAGCAGGATTGCCCATGTAGCCAACCGAGAATTAAGTGTACTAGGTTTCTTCATGAGTACCCGGAGAGGGTTAACTCGAGATATAACATGAATAGTTTGACCAATGATATAATGCCTCGTCTTTTGCACAGCAAACATGAGAGCCAGGCATTCTTTCTCGACCGGACTATAACGGTGTTCAGCACCAATCATAGTTCGGCTAAGATAATAGATAGCCTGTTCATGGCCTTCTTTGTTCTTTTGGGTAAGTAAAGCACCCAATGAATGGTCCATAGCACGAACATATATCAAGAATGGAATGCCAGAGATAGGTGGCACCAAAACTGGTGGGTTCATAAGATATTGTTTGATATCGTCGAATGCTCGTTGACACTCTTCAGTCCAAACAAAAGATACACCCTTCTTCATTAGTTGAGTGAATGGTCTGCAGCGTCCAGACAAGTTCGAAATGAATCGCCTGATGTACGCAAGTCGGCCTTGGAATCCTCGTAGCTCTTTTAGGTTGCGTGGAGGACGCATCTCTTGGATGGCTTTGATCTTCTCGGGATCCACGTGTATACCCTTAGAGGTAATGACGAAGTCGAGAAATTTGCCACTAGAGACACCCAAGAATGACTTGGTGGGATTCATCTTGAGCTGATGTTGACGCATGAGATTAAATATTGTTCTCAAATCTTGGATGTGATCTTCTTTTAGACGGCTTTTAATAGCAATATCGTCAACGTAGCATTCGACTATTTTACGAAGATGTTCTCTGAAAATGGTACTCATAGCTCGCTGATAAGTTGCACCAGCGTTCTTAAGACCAAATGGTATTACTGTATAACAATAGACTCCTCGAGGAGTGCAGAAAGATGTATGCTTTTCATCTTCAGGATGCATTTTGATCTGATTATATCCGAAAAATCCATCCATAAAAGATATTCTTTCAAACCCACAAGTATTGTCAATCATGACGTCTGTGATAGGAAGAGGAAATTTATCTTTTGGACATGCTTCATTGAGATCTCGGAAGTCGATGCAGACTCGAACTTTTCCAGTTTTCTTCAGAACTGGGACGACATTGGCTACCCAATTAGGATGTTGCTCTTCTCGAATAAAGCCACAAGCGATGAGCTTCTTAACTTCATCATCGATTGCGTCCATCATTTCAGGCTTAAATCGCCTTTGTTGCTGTTTGACTGGTTTAGCATTAGGAAGAATGTTCAGTTTGTGAGTAGCAATCTTGGGATCTAAACCTGGCATGTCTTCGTAACTCCAAGCAAAGACGTCAATGTATTCTTTAATAAGAACAATCAACTCTTGCTTATCTGCTTCTGGAAGATTCTTGCTAATAAAGATTGGCCGAGGTGACTCGCTTTCCCCTGCATCAATTTGAACTAATTGATCTTCAGTAGGAGGTTCACGTTGTTCAAAACGAAGTACCCATTGGTTATCCATATGTTGAGCCCAAGGATCTGTTTCCGAACTTTCTTCAACATCTTCATCACAGCCTTCTGGTAGTTCAACGGAGACCATGTTAGAAGATACGATTATACGATGGACTTCACCGATGCTGGTATCGGAATCCCATGATCTGGAATCAGAAGAATTAGAACGTTCTTCACTATCTGATTCAGAAGCCGCTGGGGATAACAGTGGAGGAGAAGTATATCCGAGACCTTTCTTGGTCCTGCCATAATACATTTGTGATTTTCCGTTTGGAACTGTTGTACGAATGGGAGTTCGTCTACCTTTACCATAGTTAAGGCCGCTCTTGAAGTCGTAACCTATCTTTCGGACGATGTCTTTTGATTGTTGACTATAACGATGGAACTGGAGACGTCCCGTATCGTTAACTTTGCTATCATCCGTATAGTTAATCTTTGTTTCCGGTCTTTTATATAAAAATGCTGGACTTTCACCTTTCTTCAAAGAAGGGTGAATACGGTAAGAATCATCTGGATCTTCAAGCGAGACTTCTGTCTGAAGAGATTGTACGACTCCCAGTGTAATTGATTGGAAGCTATCTAACATATCCAAATAACTTTTAGTATAATAAATAACATCAATATACTGAAAAGTAGGTGCTTTTTCATTGATTTGTACATCAGTATTTACAACAGGACCTTTAACCTTAGCAGGTTTGGTCAAATTGATTACAAGAGGGGGAGAAGAAGAACGTGGAGGAGGCTTGTTACGACGGAGGTTGATAACAAGTGGCTCAGAAGAGGTGAGCTCCCTTTTTTCCTTGTTGCAATTTAGATCAACAACAAGTGGCTCAGAAGGAATGAGCTACTTTTTGTCTTTGTTACGACGTAAGTCGATAACAAGTGGCTCAGAAGAGGTGAGCTCCCTTTGATTTTCATCAGCATCAACTGATTTCTTTTGAACTGGTAAGTGAATAACCAGTGGCTTAGAAGATTGAGGATGAGAAACTCGCCCCTTAACAGGTATGATAAGAGTGTCTTGAGGTACTGCTTTTTGATCTTCTTCAGTATCCATAGCCAATACCACCTTCATAAACTCGTCTTTGTACATACGAGCATCGTTGCAATAAGCTTCAACACCCTTGAAAGGATAAAGATCCGCAACTTCTTTGTGAACTTGTCCTTTGTCATCAACATATTTAAAGAATTGATGAAGAGTTGATGGAACGACATTGTGTTCATGGAGGAATGGCCTTCCCAGGAGAGCATTGTAAGAACAACCATGATTGTCGATGATATAAAAGGTCACCTTTGTGCGAAGATTGCCTATTTGAAGTTTCAGGCGGATCTTACCCAAAGGTTCACTCTTCCCTTGGTTAAATCCCAAGATAGTAGTGATTGTAGTTGAAAGACTATGCACCGGTATCTTCAACGCATCTAGCATAGTCTTTGGCATGATACTAAGTACAGATCCTGGATCTATCAAGATACGATCGACCTTCATTGAATCTACATATCCTGTATAGTAAAGAGGACGATCATGCCTATTATCTTCCATTAGCATATCATCCTGAGTGAAGGTAATGTTTGGGATTAGTTCCAAGACACTATGACAGTGATGACAAGAGACTGGTTCTGATTCTGGCTTCTTGAGAAGAGTTAAGCAAGTTTCAGCCTGCATCAGAGCTTCACTTAGAGTTTCTCGTGTCTCTTTGGAAAGACGCAAGAGTTCAAAGATTGACAGCCTAGCTGGTGTATTGGCTAATTGAGCCAATATATCAAAGTTGTAAGGCTTCTCAAGCCCAGTAGGAGATGACTTCTTTAGAGGTTTGTCAAATCGAACTTGTTGCTTGCCTTTGTCAGCCGTTGTTGGCTTAAGAGGAATTGATACTACAACTGGTGAAGATGTAGAAGGGACCTCTTCAGCAGATGCAGGTTGTGCCAGAGCAGGTTCGAAAGAAGAAGCAGGATCCTTCTGACCTTCAGAATGATCTTTCAAATAAGCTTTCCCTGATCTGGTGCCTAACAGAATCTCTTCGTCAACAATGGGATCAAAAGAAACCATGTTGCAAATCTTGGTTTTGCCTTTAGAACGAGTTTTCTTCTTGGAAGATATCTCAAATTCTGGAGCAAGATCAGGATGGATCCACATAATTTCACCGTTGTCAAGAGACAAGGGAATAAGACCTTCATTGGATGGAAGCGGGAGATTCTCAATCTCAAGGGTTGCTTTAGGAATTGGAATGACACCATGCTGTATCATCTGTGGAGGGAAATCTCCAAACTGGACTGAAACCATATTTGCAGTAACAGTCTTCTCATCTTGTTGCAGAGTGACTACACCAGCATTGACAAGCTCTTGAATCTTACCTTTGAGCACATAGCATGCTCGAGTAGGATGTCCAATGAATCGGTGATAGACACAATACTTGGGATGATCAGTCTTATTGACTTCATCAGGTTTCTTTGGATCAGGAAGTTGAATTTTATTGCTTTTGAGTAAACATTCGAAGATACTTGCAGTGTCATTCTCATCAAAAGAATATTCCACTTTTGGACGAGGTTCCCTCGGTGGAGGTGCAGAAGGAGTAGGAGTAGATGTAGGTGGGGCCACATTGACAGCCAAAGATTCTTTATTTTTGTTCAAGTTAATGTTCAAAGTCTCTTTCGCTTTGCGATTGTTCTGGCGATTGCCATCACCTGAATTCTGATGCTCATCGCGATCAGGGTTAGACATTTGTACCCCCAATTGTTTGAACTTGTCGGCACTTACTTCAGCAGCTTTGGCGTTGACGATGAATGAGGGCCAATCTTGGAATTGGGTTGATCCCGTCCACATACTAATAATATGCAAAAGATTTGCCTTACAAGTATCAATAGTGACAGCAGCTGGAGTCCCTGGAGGCATTTTCAAAGCTTCACAGCGGAACCGTTCAATAAAGCTCTCAGCAGTTTCATTATGTTTTTGTTTGATTTTGTTGAGAGCTGACATAGTCATATCATTAAATCCTTCATAGAACCGTTCCAGAAAGATTTGTTTGAGACCTGAAAAGGATGTGATGCAACCATCTGGTAAACTTCTGTACCAGTCGTATGCTACGCCGGCTAAACAATCGACGAACACTCTGGTAAGAAGAGCGTCATTTGGCTGAAGTTGAACAGTCATTACCTCAAAATGATTGATGAATTGACTCGGGGAAGTACTGCCATCAAACAGAGAGATTGTAGGGATTTTGTACTTTGGGGGAAACGGGACGTCCTTCCATTCAACCGGATAGGGCTGTTTAATCTCCAACATTTGTAGATTGTCTTTCTCTTTAAATGCTTCAAACTGGGTTCGTAAGAGTTTGACAGCTTCATTGGCGTCTTCTGATGAAGAAGAAGGAGCAGGTTGAGTTGTAGTGGTAGAAGGAGGAACAGTGTTGCAAGCACTACCCCCAGCTCCTGACTGGCTAGGCGTAGTTTGTACTTGCACTTGTACAGGAGGCATTTGGAGAGACACTACCCCCAGCCCAGTATTGGCAGGTATTAAAGAGGCTATGATCTCTGGACTAGTAATAGGTGCAGTTGGTGGTGTAACATGTTGTGCTACAATGATGGAATGCATACTAGCAACCATCTCAGCCATGGTTTTTAATTTGTCTTCGAGTGCAGCAATTCGCTGTTCCTGATTTGCGGAGGTTGAAGCATCTGGATCATCGGTGACAACATAAGCCGTCACTTCTCTTGGCACAGTAGAAGATACTGTTTGTTCAGAACTTTCACTGTATGCATCATAATCAGAGAACGAATCATCTCCTGACTGAGAAACAGGAAGATGACCTGAAGGGTTTTAAGGAAGATTCCTTTGACCGATTGTATCTCGGCTTCGAGAACGGGTATGTTGAAATACTCCTTCGGAAGATTCTTGAAGTAATTCCAAATACCGTTGGCTTGGCCTGCGAGGTTTCCCGTGCTTGGAGCACTTCCTACCCCCAGTGTCTCTGGAAGTTATGTTGACGGAGGCGTACAAAACCTCGTCTTCATCCTCAGACATAGGTTCAGAGTTAGGAAAGTTCAGACGATCGAAGACAGATCGTCTTGTTGTTTGACAACAACACTTGATGACTACTTTGTGATTGCAGTGATATCCAAATGGTTGCACTGGGGATGTTCGGATGTTGTCCCGTTTTTGTCTTAATTGTTCTCGAAGGTCCACAACAGGACGAGAAAAGTTCCGAGGGATCTATTCTTTGATAATATTCGGAATATGATTTCGATTCTTCAAATGTTTAGTCCCTTGAGTATACAGGGAAGTGCTTACTTCATTAGCAAAAGTGTCGGGATTTTTGACCTTAAAGATTTGTTTTTGATGATGTTTGACCTTCAGCATTGGCTGTTTGTGTTTTACCGAAGTGGGTTGATTAAGATAAATTCTGAGGTCAGCAAATTCACCCCCAGGAGTTTCTGTTTGAGACACTAACAGTTTTTCCTATCTGGAACGACAAATTTGGAGAGTCGGGAGGTCCTGGAATTCTGCTATCGGAGTAGGCAGGATACCTCTTTGATTAGTACAAGTACTCTTGTTATAAAGGAAAGAAGAATCCTTGTTTGCCAGAGTTCTCGAACTGATTGGTGCCGAGACACATTCAGATGGATCCTCTTCAGTAAAGACTGAAAAGACTGAGAAAAGACCAAAGGGCCTTTTCCCTTGTTTTGAGATGAAGGGTTAGCTAAAGAGCGTTTCCCTCTGTTATCTTCCAAGTCATGAGATAAGGAAGTTTGAGAAAAGACCAATGGACCTTTTCCTTTGCTTTGAATAGAAAGAGGAGTAGCCAAAGGACTACCCTCAGTGGATTACGCAAGGACAATAGGGTGTTTAGGAAGAGGAGCAAAATCTCTTCTTTTGTTGTGAGAAGAAGGGAATTTAGCCAAAAGGCTGTTTTTCTTGGATTGCGCAGACTTGGTTTGCACATGGGTAAAAGGTGCACTGGTTACTTGTGCAGTAGAAGCTTTGGTAGAAAGTGCATCAGGAGTCCTTGTCTTAGAGTGCTTGGGATGCACTTTAGTTACTGGAGTGCTATTTTGTGCAGGAAAAGCCACTGCCAATTACGCCAGAGTCATAGGAGTCTTCTGTTTTGACAAGGCAGCATATGAAGTAGCTTGCGCAACAGTTGCAGCAGACTGCGCAGCCTTGACTGCAACAGATTGTGCAGCAGTTGCTGAGACAGACTGTGCAACAGTTGACACAGCAGTTTGTGCAGCAGTCTGACTAGCAGATTTTACAACAGTTGGCACAACATCCTTGGTGGCAAAACTGTCAGATTGTGCAGCAGACTTGGAGACCCAAACTGAGCGCACTTTGCTCTTGGCAGAAGTGACTGCAGTACGGGGAATGGTCTTGGAGTTGAGCATCGCCTCGTAGGCTGTCTGGTTGACCTTAACAACCAGCGTCTTCTGCGTCTTCCCGATAGACGCTACGTCACATTGAGTTGCTACTTCCTCGTCGGAGGAGAAAGTTGTCCCCAGCAGAGTCGCCATTTTGTTTGCAAAAACAAAAGTATAAAACTTTATTGATAAAAACTGTAATAAAGATTACAAGAATTCTGGGAAAATTACAACTATAGGAATCCAATCTTGATGACGATTGCTTTATCCCTTGGACGATGTGAACTTTGAAGACGAAGACTTTGAAGTTGAAAACAACTCTGGAAATTGAAGGCAAAAGCCTCTGAAGTTGAAGACAAAAGTCTCGGAAGAATGCAGCAGCACTTTGGCAAGAACTCCTGAACTCTCTGATTTCTGATCTCTGATCTTGATCCCCTTGAAATGAAGACTTGAAACTCTATTTATAGAGTTCTAAAAATAACTAATTTTCAGTTATTTTGGACTGCGCAAGCTGATTTGCGCAGCAACTGGTTTGCGCAGATATGGACTGCGCAGGCAGTTACTGGATCGTGGGCCAACTATCTGAGACACATGGCATTATTTGATTGAAATGCGCATAATCGTGCATAGACAGTTGCCACGTAATGAGCAATTGATGGCATGAATGCCACATGTAATTTATCAGTTATGTTGGTAGAATGCGCAAAGTGAACTGCGTATACACTGGTTTGCGCAGACTCAGACTGCGCAGGCTTCATTTGTGCAACCACGGATTGCGCTGCCAACTGTCAGCCGTCCTCGAGCACTGTGCGGTGCCAAAAATGAACAGTCTCCTCGTTATTCGTGTCGTCAGCTGTCAGGAAGATCTAATTTGATTCAGTCAATGATGACTTCTGCCACGTCAGCCTGCGCAGTTGGGAACATGCGCAAACCAACCTGCGCAAAGTGACGTCTGCGCAATCTGTTGTCTGCGTAACTCATCAAAATGATGAATATCTTGAATTTTTGACTTTGTTGATTGATGCAACTTGATTTTTTAGGACCTACAACTGGCCGGTCATAATCCACCCTAATGATGTGCACCATAAATACCATACATAATTCCCTCCTAGGCCGAACGATCCCGGTGCCCCGGTCGTAACCGTTCGAGGGAAGCCGCACCCGTGCACGGGCCATCCGAGTCCATTGACCAGACAATATGCGCCATAGCGAACAAGTCATATCATTCCAACCAGTCTTATGTTCTATAAATATAATTCCGTTCCATAAACATATTCACGTTTCATAAATATATTCTACTATCTCTATCTCAAGTTTCTCGGCATTATGCCCCAACACATCCGTATTGATGCACGATGCCCAACGGCTTAGACTTCTCGTAATTATACTCAACGCGTTCCATTCATAAGTTATTCACATAATAGTAGTTCCGTAGTTACTTAGTCATTTCCTAGCTTTCGTGCACGAGGGCACGCATAACGCCATAATCAGTGTTCTAGGCCTAGTGTTCAATGTTCTCAAAGTCGTACACGTGATGCACATCTCGATATTATCTTTCAATGTTCTACCATCACCGTCCTACCGCAACCCGTACACTTGATGCACGTCGCTTCAATTGTTCAATGTTCTATCTTAAAGTTCGGCACATACTAAGACCTTTAATCATTCGAGCCACGCTCCCTAGCTTAATGGTAACTTACGCATATAAGGATACATTTTATTAAACATGAAGGAATAGGGAGAGAGAGTCAAGAGTGTCACGACCCGCACCCTAGAGTAAGGGCACGAGACGTGGGTACGTCCAGCCTACGCCGCAGTGTCGACGGTAGAACGCTGTCCTAGGTCAAACATCTAACAATATAAAGGTACCTGTACAGTATATACACTCCGAATGGAGGTGACATAGCAAATACAGTCTCAATTACATCTAAGGTAAAGCATGATAAAAGATAGATAAAACATAAAATCCACAAGAGATACCGCCGATAGAAGTCTAAGTGTCTAAAATACACAAACCCAGAAAATATCTCAAATCTCAAATACAGTAATCCATAAAGTAAATACAACTCAAGACAACTAAAATAACTATCTATACAACCTCTAGTGTGTCTCCTCTAGGCTAGCAGGCAACCTCCAAGCTATCTGTAAAATTTATCAACAGGTCCAGTCAGGACAGGAGCGAGCACAAAATATCTCACGCAGTTCATATCAAGTTAGAAAATATAAAGCATGCAATAGAGTAAGATACAGAAAACGCTGAAAGAAGAATGTATATGAAAAATAACAGAGATTTGATAATAGGAAATATCTATATATGATAAGTAAGAACCGTAAGCAATATTTGATTTAGAGTACAATATGGTTATGTAAACGGTTTAGGACAATGCAATGGTAACTCCATTGTACGTGAGTGCACAATGGACATATACAATAGTTATACAATATTGTACAATAGAATTTGATTACATAACCAATTCTACTCTCCTTTCCCAATCAATACACAAGGATCCACTCCAGTTACGTTATCTTATACAATAGTGTGCAATATTATACAATAGATGTACAATGTTATACAATAGTTGTACAATGGTCTATCCATGGGACTCATGTGATAATGAGAGTAAAATATGCACAATGAGTATACAAGGATAAGGGTATTCAATAAATACAATATGTAAGTGAAACGCACATCACAATATGTATTTAGTGAATACAAGAGGATAACATCTCAAAAGAAGATCCATATAGTACCAATCCGTGATAACAATCGTGTCAGCATCAAGTACATTAATCTAGAGCAAGAATGTAAATCCAGACAAGTATGAAACGGTCAGAGAATGTACTCGCCTGATATCCTGAACAGCTGATATAAAAAGATGGCCAACTGGAGTCACAGAGTCCTAGTTATAGCAACACAGGTTATAAAGAGTTCAATTTATATGGTAATTAAAATTATAATACAATCTACATGATTCTAAGTCAATCTAGGTCAAAATCAACTCTTGATCAACTATGGTCAACTATAAAGTCAAACTAGGTCAACTCTAGTCAACTGTGGCCAAACTAGCTAGGGTTGAGTCAACAATGGTCAACTAGTCTAGGTTAGTCAATTCTAGGTCTGAACAAACTAAGTATATGTAAATCAAGTATCCAAGATAGCTACTAACTCATAGCCTAAGTCACTTGCTAAACCAAGCACAAAACTAAACCATAAGCTAACAAGACACACAAACTTAGTCATATATATATATATATATATATATATATATATATATATATATTATTCACATTCACATATTCATATACATATATATATATATATATATATATATATATATATATATATATATATATATATATATATATATATTATTCACATTCACATATTCATATACATAGATATACATATGAAAGCTATATATAGGCACATACATATATATATAGAGAAAGAGAGGTAAAAGAGTAAGTGAGTATGTGTGTGTTTGTGTCACGACCCGCACCCGTTTTTTTTTAAATAGATACGAGACGTGTCCAAGCCAGCCTACGCCGCAGTGTCGACGGTAGAACGCTGTCACGGCCATGAAGATCAGAATCACAAATAATACTCATTCACATAATTAATTTAACTTACAATGATCACAAGTTTTACATTTGTAGAAAAATATAAACTTGTACAAATAAATGAATGACTACAACTCAACTATCTAGCTAGTCTCTAGGCCTTTGTCTGCAAGTATTCCCGTCACTCTCCAAGCTAAATGAATCCACGGCTAACCTGAAAATGTTGGTTTCCAGTCAGGAATGGAACGAGCATAATTCACTGAATGCAATTTCAAATAAAGAAAATGACTATAAAACAAAGGTTAGACATCAATAATGGGTTTGAAAATAAACAGTAAAGCCGTAAGAAAAATCAATAGTAATAAATAGACCAATATACTTTTCCACCATTAGAAGTACCTTTGATATGTGATCGATCTCGGGACAATTATGCGACACGGTCTACACGGTCTAAAGTTACACGGTCTACAGTTACACGGTCTACAGAAAATATTACAGTAAAGAAATACTGTCTACAAAATAATAATCACGATCTACACAGTTTTAATGCAGTAATAATCATGATCTACACTGTCTACTTTGCAATAAATAAAACACTGTCTAAACTGTCTACAAGAAGTAAATAAAACACTGTCTACACGGTCTACAAGAAATAAATATAATACGGTCTACACGGTCTAAGGTCAGATCACACATCCTTGGTACTTCTCATTCCCGACTCAATAATTTATAATAGAAAATAATCACATAACCAATGACTAATCAATGAAATATAGTAAAGATCAACATCGAAATGCAAACAATAAACTGTACTCGCCTGTGGTCCTTTGCTGGTGAAACCGACAATCTGAACTACTCAATGTGCCACTATAGTCAAAACTCGTACAAGAGTCCCCGGAAGCTGAAATAAATAATACCAATGATCTCAGAATAGTCCAATTAGCTAGGATTGCCTGTCCGTAAGTCCAATTCTGGACACAGGGGCAAAACGGTAATTTCGGCCAAAACGATGTCCGCCGTTGGACCCGCTTTGCACAGAAAAGCGTGCCAGAGTCAACGGTCTCTAAAGTCGCCAAGCTATATGTCTACGGATCCAGTTTTCCGATACGAACCCAACCGTATGTCCAAAGTTGGATTCCGGCGGGCCGTGCACAAAATCGTCTGTTGAGTGAGACCGTGGGACCCGCAAAACGGTAATTTTATCAACGGTCTCAGAATCGAACCAAACTTGGCATACAGGACCAGAAAAATGATACGGTCCTGTTGGCGCAAGTTTTGTCTCGATCTGATGAACGTGCATAAAGTAATTGGAGAATTTGCAAAGTGCACGATACGGGAAATTTCGACGGATACGCATCAAATTCGTCGCGCACACGCGACCAATTTGAATTCCGTCAAAGCCCACACGACCACTAAGCCGTTACGCAGCTTTCGATCCTTTCGGTTCGCGACCACGTCGTCCCGATTGGCGTGACGCACATCGTGTGGAATAATTTTAATGTTTTGAAAACAGATTTTTGGAAAACTTTGGGATTCGATTTCTCGACGCTCAGTCGATGATTTCAAATTCCGCAAGAAGGGATTCGAAGCCCTACATGTTGTCTAAAAGTCTCTTCAAATAGATTTTCTAATATTGGACTGGATTGATCGAAAACGATCCTCGAACATGGGGGTTTGGGCTGAACTAGGTTCTGTTTTTGGACAGATTTTCTTCCGACTTTGCGTCGGTTTCTCAACCAATCTAGGGCTCTACAATTAATTCTAATTGAAGGGATTTAGAGTCGGTCATGTTGGCTTCGTACCTGAGAAAACGGAACGTGAAACGGCGGAGTGTGCGACGCGGGAGACGGGCGCGAAGTCGGGGTCGGGCAGCGGCTGTCGCTGTGCTCTACACGCGCATGTGCGCGCGGATTGGCGCTCGGCCGGCCGACCGTCGCCGCGGCGGCGCCGAGGGCGCGCGCGGGGGTCGCTTAGGTCGGGACTGGGGGTGGCACGGATCGTGGTTAGGGTTTCTCCCGAATTTCCTTCTCTCGCTCTCTCGCGTTCTCTCTTATATACAAGCTGTGAATCGAGAACCGCTCGGTTCTGTGAAGTGCAAGGGGGGGTCTTGGCCTGTGGGGATTCGGCCAATGGGCAGGGCTGCGGTTTGGCTTGGGCCGGGCCCATCTTGGTTATGGGCTAGATAGGAGATGTGGGGCTGGTTCTTATATATACTAGTGTATATATATATTATATATACACATAATTAGTTAAAGAAATACCTATGTATATTTATATGTATATATATACTTATATATATACACACACAAATACCTTTATGTATTTATATATAAATACACTCACACTAATATATATATATATATATATATATATATATATATATATATATATATATATATATATATATATATATATATATATATATACACTCTATACATACGCATTTATTTATATATTATAAAACACATTTATACATATATTATATATATATATATATATATATATATATATATATATATATATATTATATATATATATATATATATATATATATATATATATATATATATATATATATATATATATATACACAATCATGTATATCTATCAATACATATTTATAATATATTTATGCACATATACGTCTACACATACTTTTCAAGTACGTTTATATGCATACATAATCTCTTAACAACAATATTTAACGAAAAGCAGGAAAACAAAGTACAGTAATTCAATACCCGATGTACTTGAAATTGCAGGTATAGACGAATGTCGTAATTTGCACAAAGGTGGTTAGAGCATGGTGTTTATCCTATTACTAATAATAGGGTAACAAATTAATAATTATAAAATAAAATATCTTATTCATATATATATATATATATATATATATATATATATATATATATATATATATATATATATATATATATATATATATATATATATATATATATCCATTATATGTGAAATGCCTATTTAGACAGTCAAAATTTATAAATGCAATTGGTACTCTACCTGGACAACTTTGCCTCACCACCAGATTACATGGACTCGGATTTGGTTCGGATTGGGTCCAGACTAAATTGGCACAATTGGGTCGCCTAAAAGCCAATAATTAATAATAACCAATTAATTAGATTATTATATGGTCCTGTCACAACTTAGTTTGGTTTTCTTAGTTAGGACGTCAACATGGCTCGACCTTCCTTGGCATGGCTAATACACTAGTCTATGCACGCCACTGCACTATCAATGCCACGATTTCTAGTCACCTTGCACTCCAAGACTCCGCCAAGGCTAAAGTCATCTACCGTAATAACTAAATAATTATTTATAAAACTCTAAACATCACTATTCAAATAAAATAAATAATAATAAAATATTTCTACATTTTCGGGAAGGGGAGCTACAAATCTACCCACCTTAAAAATAATTCTTCCTCGAAATTTAAGGTAAGAGTCCATCCGCTATGATAGAAGACGGTTTCCATTTGCTATCAATCCATTCTCATGGTCATTTGAAACTGTAATTTCTTGAGGACTTCTACCCACCTTTGGTCACACTACTCCCTCAAGCTATGTCACTAAATTTTGAAATTATCCAACTACTTGCTAAAATTTCTACCAATAGATATCTACTGCTTACGGTATCTATAATCCTCTCTTATCTATCCAGCAACCCAAAATTTAACGAGCAACAATTTACACAAGTAGCCAAGAAATATTGGTAAATTCTAATAAGCGTGACCATTCGTTACTCTGAAACAGGAAGGACAGGAGGGTAGGAACAATGGAGTGCATTTATGAATTTTCAAGAGCGATAGAGAGTACCCGATGATGTAGGTGGAAAGAAAAATTTATGAACTATTGACTTATTTGCTAGATTCGGCTACTCTAGTCTAGTCACTTGCTAAATCGAAGTGCCCTTCGCTTCTTATAGGAGGTTGCCATCCGTGCAATACAGGGGTTCCGCTCTCGAAATTCTGAACAACGTTCCATAATAGAACGAATTTTGAGAAATCAAGATTGTGATATTCTCCGTGTTTATTTAAACACACGAACAATGGTTATAAATGCAATACCAGATCGTATCACGACTTCCAGGTCGTTGGGATAATGGTTACAATTGACCTTACATTCTAAAAGGTGGAGAACTATATAGTAGGTGTAGGGACTTATTTTAAATAGTTCGATTTTATAGTCCAAATATAGTGGTATGCATGGATGGGTTTTACTAGGTCTTAATGGATTTCTTAATTGGACATCAATCGTTGGTTGGATGAACCTTAGATTTTAACCTATATTGACTGGACAAGATCCCAATGGTAAATTAATTTCTACTAGGTTAGGGTAATCTAGTATAGATTCTAACCCAAGTGGTTGAGCTAGTTGCCAGTCGGATGGTTCGCTAGGTTCCTAAAGTCCAAAATACGCCTTTCGTGACTTTTGTGTTTAAGTAGTACGAAAAAACACAATTGAGTGGCACGCTAGTGACACGTGCGTAGTGGGCCTCGAATAGATCACAACCATATATTGGGTCGAACGGTTTGGGTCTAGGTTGAGTCTCTAATTGGGACCGGGAAGTTTACCGGTATTATGGTAAGGGTTTATAGCTAGTCCTCTTGACCTAAAAGTCGTACTATAAAAATATAGTACAAGGGAACATGTTTGAGTGGGACATGATATACCTAGATGAAGGTGGACTCGTCTAGATCTTATATATAAAATTTGTTGGAAGATAACAGTTGGTCTCGTGCTCCGAAAGTTAATGACACCGCCGGGAACACAAAATGATCTAAATGGAAAGTGGGAGTCCATGGGACACTAATTATCATCCTAATGGGAATTATTCCGATCAATCGAATATCTTCATATATCCCAAAATTTTAAGGCTTACAGTCTACCCACCTTAGAAGCTAAGTCATGGTCTTAGGAATAATGAGGTCAGAAGAATTTTCAAAGTCCGGATACTGTACCCCGACTCTTGTTAATAAAGAATAAGGCACGACGTAACAGAATACAGTAGATATGAGTCAACGCAAGATTCGTTCCTCGTTAAATAGGAAACGAGTGTGTACGATGACACATGGTCGATATACTAGAATGACCTACTCGTCCACAGTACACAAGAGTTTTCGATGGGGTAACCAACTCTAAGGCACATCATCTAAAAGATTTCTAACAACTGAGTCGTGAAACTCTACACGGTTCAAGCTTGCCAGACTATTGTCACAAGAGCTGTAATGATCGTGTATTGCTGTTAACCACTGGTAGATCATAATACGACAGGATATTTAAGCCATGGTATTGGCTAAGCTAGTGACTGTGGTGTTCCAACACTAGTTAGGTCTTAATAATAAAATTTACATAACTAGGGTAATATTTGTTGGAATCCAATCTCGGGATGAGCATCTACCATAGTCACGGTAAATAATTGTCCATATCCTTGTCTATTCATCTCATGTCTAAACTGTGGGCTTTGGTCGAGGAAAGGTTGGGTTAAGGTTTATGGATTGCTAGTTAATGCAAGCTTCCAGCAAATAGTTAGAGGCTCACAACAATTGGTTCCTTGAGGATAGATGGTCTCTTGGGTTGGCAATTCGACTAAGGGTAAAATCCTAATCATTCTTAAGTTCAGATGGCTTGAAAGTCCCGATAACAGTTTGGGGTCGAGAGGAGAACGAGTAACTCGATCACATGGCTGGCTGACGATAACTACCCTTGTGTATACAACTACCATAGCCATGGGGATACGCGATATCTCTCTACCGTCACGAGCTTTCGTCTTTCCAAATCGGTGAATGACAAAACAACAAAGAATTCAAGGGAGATGTTACTGAATATAATTTCATAATTCAAAGGCGAACATATAATTCAAGAAGAATTGTCAAAGCAGTCGCGGATGAGATCCTAGATACCTATATATCTCCATCCACGTAGTGTAATTAAACGAAGAGCGAACCAAATGCATCATGGTTGATCAGACCATAATGCACTGATTCTGATTAGACAATAAGTTAGCAGGCGTCCCCACTAAACATATGTCTCGAATCAAGCTCGAGAACAGAGTAAGCTTGCAAAAACTAGGCTGTAGTAGCAGCGTTGGTCAAAATAGTCAAGATACAAGTACGCAAGATTTTTGAAAAGAGGTACAAGTAATTCGAGTTTAGAGAGATTCAAAACTTACCTGGTGTTCTTGCTTCTATAGACATCCCACTATCATCTTACCCTTAAGGCCTTGGTCGTCTAATGGTTTATGGACATTCTAAATTCCATATTCTAGGTAAACCTATTAGTGTCAATCAATTTCCTCGTCAATAGGTTTCAAGGACCACAGAATGCTAGATCGGGAGACGTGCTGCCTAACTTACAACTTCCACTACTATTGGCTTTGTAGCTTATGGGACATACATGGCACGGTCCTATCCTCTATAGTACTCTAAACTTGTAATTACGTCTGAAATCATTTCACCGAGGATTATGCCTCGTCCGTATACTCGGGCGATGGTAAACTCTTGATTTTGTGATTCAGATGTGATATATTCTCAGATACTCTACCTTATCTCGACACCCGGGTAACTATGATCAAAGAGGACCACTAGCCATAGTTTTAGGAATATTCTATAACCTATAATTTCCTTAAAAATTTCAATTCTAGGGTCGTGTCTCGCCAGTGCGCTGCTGGCTGCAGTGAGTCCATAATTCAAATAAATGGCGACAGTGCGCTGCTGTCCTGCCATTATGAGTCAACTAATATTCTTTTAACTATAACTGTAAAACTTCGTGGGCTTCTATAGATTCAAACAAGTTGACCATGAAATAAAGCGTAAGCATTTGTCCTATCAGTCACAACCCTTAAAATAAAGGATTGAACATGGGGAAATAACTGAGGACAAAAGAAATACAAACATTCTAACTATTCTATGTGTATTCAAGCCTTTGAGGGAGAAAAACTTGAATCGAAACTAACTTGAGGTTCATCTATGGATAACATAAAAATAATAATTCTTAGGGCAAAAAAAAATAGGAACCAAATAGGCAATTTGACTAAGATGTGAAGATGATATCCAAAGGGCAAGGAGAAAGAATTGCACCACTTATCAAGGTTAGATCGTTAATTCTATGAAGCCCCGCCTTACCAAGGAAATAATCTATCCAAATTAGATTACATCGTCATATTAAGAGATACTAGTGTACCTATGGGGATCTGATAACTATCAAAATTAATAACTCCTTATCTACATTGCATGGCCTAGACTACCCATCGGTAAATTTTGTATAAGGGACTCCTAGTCCTAGTCATTCTCGTAAATTAAATTAATCATAATTCGTGAATGAGCATTTTCTTGTCGCAGGCTCACAATAGTACAACTAACTTAAGTACTATCACGAGTTCGCATTATTTGCGAAAACAGACCTGCATGGGCCACCACAAAAACTTGTCACGACCCGCGCCCCTTTTTTTTTAAACGGATACGAGACGTGTCCAAGCCAGCCTACGCTGCAGTGTCGGCGGTAGAACGCTGTCACGGCCATAAAGATCAGAATCACAAATAATACTCATTCACATAATTAATTTAACTTACAATGATCACAAGTTTTACATTTGTAGAAAAATATAAACTTGTACAAATAAATGAATGACTACAACTCAACTATCTAGCTAGTCTCTAGGCCTTTGTCTGCAAGTATTCCCGTCACTCCCCAAGCTAAATGAATCCACGGCTAACCTGAAAATGTTGGTTTCCAGTCAGGAATGGAACGAGCACAATTCACTGAATGCAATTTCAAATAAAGAAAATGACTATAAAATAAAGGTTAGACATCAATAATGGGTTTGAAAATAAACAGTAAAGCCGTAAGAAAAATCAATAGTAATAAATAGACCAATATACTTTTCTACCATTAGAAGTACCTTTGATATGTGATCGGTCTCGGGACAATTATGCGACACGGTCTACACGGTCTAAAGTTACACGGTCTACAGTTACACGGTCTACAGTTACACGGTCTACAGAAAATATTGCAGTAAAGAAACACTGTCTACAAAATAATAATCACGATCTACACAGTTTTAATGCAGTAATAATCATGATCTACACTGTCTACTTTGCAATAAATAAAACACTGTCTACACTGTCTACAAGAAGTAAATAAAACACTGTCTACACGGTCTACAAGAAATAAATGCAACACGGTCTACACGGTCTAAGGTCAGATCACACATCCTTGGTACTTCTCATTCCCGACTCAATAATTTATAATAGAAAATAATCACATAACCAATGACTAATCAATAAAATATAGTAAAGATCAATATCGAAATACAAACAATAAACTGTACTCGCATGTGGTCCTTTGCTGGTGAAACCGACAATCTGAACTACTCAATGTGCCACTATAGTCAAAACTCGTACAACAGTCCCCGGAATCTGAAATAAACAATACCAATGATCTCAGAATAGTCCAATTAGCTAGGATTGCCTGTCCTTAAGTCCAATTCTGGACACAGGGGCAAAACGGTAATTTCGGCCAAAACGATGTCCACCGTTGGACCCGCTTTGCACCGAAAAGCGTGCCAGAGTCAACGGTCTCTAAAGTCGCCAAATTATATGTCTACGAATCCAGTTTTCCGATACGAACCCAACCGTATATCCAAAGTTGGATTTCGGCGGGCCGTGCACAAAATCGCCCGTTGAGTGGGACCGTGGGGCCCGCAAAACGGTGATTTTATCACGGTCTCAGAATCGGACCAAACTTGGCATACAGGACCAAAAAAATGATACGGTCCTGTTGGCGCATGTTTCGTCTCGATCTGATGAACGTGCACAAAGTAATTGGAAAATTTGCAAAGTGTACGATACAGGGAATTTCGACGGATACACATCAAATTCGTCGCGCACACGCGACCAATTTGCATTCCGTCAAAGCCCACACGACCACTAAGCCGTTATGCAGCTTTCGATCCTTTCGGTTCGCGACCACGTCGTCCCGATTGGCGTGACGCACGTCGTGTGGAACAATTTCAATGTTTTGAAAACAGATTTTTGGGAAACTTTGGGATTCGATTTCTCGACGCTCAGTCGCTGATTTCAAATTCTGCAAGAAGGGATTCGAAGCCCTATATGTTGTCTAAAAGTCTCTTCAAATAGATTTTCTAATATTGGACTGGATTGATCGAAAACGATCCTCGAACATGGGGGTTTGGGCTGAACTAGGTTCTGTTTTTGGACAGATTTTCTTCCGACTTTGCGTCGGTTTCTCAACCAATCTAGGGCTCTACAATTAATTCTAATTGAAGGGATTTAGAGTCGGTCATGTTGGCTTCGTACCTGAGAAGACGGAACGTGAAACGGCGGAGTGTGCGACGCGGGAGACGGGCGCGAAGTCGGGGTCGGGCAGCGGCTGTCGCTGTGCTCTACACGCGCATGTGCGCGCGGATTGGCGCTTTGGCCTGGGCCGGGCCCATCTCGGTTATGGGCTAGATAGGAGATGTGGGGCTGGTTCTTATATCTAGTGTATATATATATTATAATACACATAATTAGTTAAAGAAATACCTATGTATATTTATATGTATATATATACTTATATATACACACAAATACCTTTGTGTTTTATATATAATAAATAACACTCATACATATATATATATATATATATATATATATAGATATATATATATATATATAATATATATATATATAGATATATCTATACATACGCATTTATTTATATATTATAAAACACATTTATACATCTATTTATATATATATATATATATATATATTAATATATATATATATATATATATATATATATTATATATATATATATACACAATCATGTATATCTATCAATACATATTTATAATATATTATGCACATATCCGTCTACACATACTTTTCAAGTACGTTTATATGCATACATAATCTCTAACAACAATATTTAACGAAAAGCAGGAAAACAAAGTACGTAATTCAATACCCGATGTACTTGAAATTGCAGGTATAGACGAATGTCATAATTTGCACAAGGGTGGTTAGAGCATGGTGTTTATCTACTAATAATAGGGTAACAAATTAATAATTATAAATAAAATATCTTATTCATATATATATATATTATATAGATATATATATATATATATATTATATGTGAAATGCCTATTTAGACAGTCAAAATTTATAAATGCAATAGGTACGTCTACCTGGACAATTTGCCTCACCACCAGATTACATGGACTCGGTTTGGTTCGGATTGGGTCCAGACTAAATTGGCACAATTGGGTCGCCAAAAGCCAATAATTAATAATAACCAATTAATTAGATTATTATATGGTCCTGTCACAACTTAGTCTGGTTTTCTTAGTTAGGACGTCAACATGGCTCGACCTTCCTTGGCATGGCTAATACACTAGTCTACGCACGCCACTGCACTATCAATGCCACGATTTCTAGTCACCTTGCACTCCAAGACTCCGCCAAGGCTAAAGTCATCTACCGTAATAACTAAATAATTATTTATAAAACTCTAAACATCACTATTCAAATAAAATAAATAATAATAAAATATTTCTACATTTTCGGGAAGGGGAGCTACAGTTTGGCATGTGTGTGAAAGGATATGTGTTAATGTTCTCAGATTTAGTGATATGTAGGTGTATGTGACATGGGATACATGGTGTCAAAGGGTGTATGAATGCATGTGTGTAAAAGGTTATAGGTTAACTCAATTTATAGAAATGCATACATACATACATACATACTTACATTGTATACATGCAGTCATACATATCATATATCCATACTTGCATTTATTCATGCACCTATACATACATACATACATACATATTTGAATACATTATATACTTGCATACATTATATTCATATATGCATACTCTATATTATATTACATTCATTCCTGCATACATGCATACATACATTATGTATATTACATTACATGATACATACATGTATACTTGCATTACATTATACTTACATTCATGCATATTAGATACTTGCATTTATATTAACATATTGTATACATCATTTCATTCGTGCATCTACCTACATGTTTTATACATATGCATACATTATATTCATATCATTTCATACATTAAATAGAGGCATCCAAACAGCCACATATATTTCATACCTTACATTACCTTACATATCATGTTATATTATCATTCATTCTTTCATATTATATTATCTTTAAGTTTAATACATCATATATGGATACAATACATTATCTTGCAAGCTTGCATTCATATATATATTATATATACCTATATACATGTATTTCCTCCATTCATTCATGCTGCATCATATACTCTATTCCATACATGTTATCATTATATTGCATTACATATTTATATATTATGCATTCATATCTATCATTACATATATACCTTGCATTCATATCTAGCATTCAT
>JANAVB010043220.1:12850113-12853276 GCA_029216955.1 Iris pallida | reverse complement strand
TATAGATGTGTATATATATATAAATATGCGAGATATATATATATATATATAGATATATTAATATATATATATATATATATATATATAAATATATAATATAGATATATATATAGTTAGATGTATAGATATAAATAAATATATATGCGTAGGGGTATATATAAATATATACTATAAATGTGTTAATGTGTATTTATATATAAATATATATATATAAAGTGTATTTGTGTG
Organism: Iris pallida; assembly: GCA_029216955.1. NCBI lineage: Eukaryota > Viridiplantae > Streptophyta > Magnoliopsida > Asparagales > Iridaceae > Iris > Iris pallida. The sequence goes on along the minus strand of JANAVB010043220.1, from coordinate 12,853,048 downwards.
TGTGTGTGTATATCATATATATATATATATATATATATATATATATATATATATATATAATATATATATATATAATATATATATTATATATATATATATATATGTATATATTAAAAGAAAAAGAAGAGGAAAAGAATGAGGTAGTAGCAGCAGAGCCCAGCTTGAGCTCTCCCCCACAGCCCATTCGAGCCAAGGCACCAAGCCGAGCCCAGCCAACATGGCCCAACCCAGGCCTGAGCCTGTTCTCCCCGAGCCCATAGACTCACAGAGAACCAAACCGACGCTCACAGCAAAGGATAATACCCGACCCCTCGAGATTACTTAGAGATCGAGAGAGAAGTTGGAGAAGGAAAACGTAACCCTAACTCCTACGCCCATGCGCGCTGCCTCCCCTGTACGCGCGCGCCGCCACAGAATGGCCGGAGGTCGGTCGGCGGCTGGCCAAGAGCAGCCGCGCGCAAGGAAAACAGGAGCGCACAACCAGCGCGCACATACGCAGAGACAGCAGTCGCGAAGTCGACTTCGCGTGGAGATTTCTCCCTCCTCGGTCGTCGAAACGTCGAACCGTTTGCTCAGGTACGACCACAATATAACCGACTTTATTTCCCTTCAAATACATGGTACTAGATGCCCTAGGTTGTCGAAAAAAATGACGCTCAACTCGACCAAAATCTGTTCGTAAACAGAACCATAGGACTGTCCAACTACTCATCTTGGAAGGCGAATTCTCGCCAATCCGTAGTTCGATTCGAGAATCGAATTGAACAGATTTATAGCCAACCTATAGGAGATCATGACCCTTTTTGTAGTTTCAGATTTTATACACTAGGCACAAAGAAATCAGTCTTCGAAGTTGATCAAAAACCCGTTTAAAATAGTTTAGAAAATTAGAAAAAACCTTCCACACGACGTGCGTCCCGCCATTTCGGGCGACGTGGTCGCGAACTGAAAGCATCGAAAGCTGCGTAATGGCTTCGTGGTCGTGTGGGCTTTTACGGAATTCAAATTGGTCGCATGTGCGCGACGAATTTGATGCGTATCCGTCGAAATTTACCGTATCGTGCACTTTGCAAATTCTCCAATTACTTTGTGCACGCTCGTCAGATCGAGATAAAACTTGCGCCAACAGGACCGTATTATTTTTTTGGTCATGTATGCCATGTTTGGTCCGATTCTGAGACCGTTGATAAAATTTCCGTTTTGCGGGCCCCACGGTCCCACTCAACGGGCGAATTTGTGCACGGCCCACCAGAATCCAACTTTGGACATACGGTTGGGTTCGTATCGAAAAACTGGATCTGTAGACATATAGTTTGACGACTTTAGAGACCGTTGACTCTGACACGCTTTTCGGTGCAAAACGGGTCCAACGGCGGATATCGTTTTTGTCCGAAATTACCGTTTTGCCTCTGTGTCCAGAATTGGACTTAAGGTCAGACAATCCTAGCTAATTTAACTATTCTGAGAACGTTAATACTGTTTATTTCACCATCCGGAGACTTCTACATGTGTTGACTGATTGTGGCTCATTGAGTGGTATAGTGTTATTGGTTTCTCCAGCTAAGGACCTCAGGCAAGTGCACTTTCTGATTACTTTTCGATTCATAGTAGTCTTTTTATTTTATGTCTATACATATATCTTGCTGCTTGTTGACACGCTCGTCACACGGAGTAGTCGGAAGGAGAAATATCTTATTTCACATGTGAACTACCCAGAAATATCCCCAAAATGTCTATTATTGCATGATAGCAGCTGCACACGACACGTGCGGTGAGCCAGATTTACCCCCTAGCCGTTCATATGTCGAAACAGATATATCACACCACCTAGATAGATGTCTTTTATTAGTTTTTCCTTGTTTACTTCTCTATCGTGCTATGTCATCAGTTTTCTTACATCTTTCATATCTCATATGCTATTTTCATGTCTTGTTAATTCTATTATATTTTGTATTGCCGTCTGTTTGTGTACTTGTTCCATTCCTGACTGGAAACCAATATTTTTTAGGTTTAGCCGCTATCACTCTTAGCACTGGGGAAGACTTGGGTATGCTGAAGACAACCTAGAAATAGATAACAGTTGTACCATTTTCATTAATTATAAAATCTTATATTCTCTTTATTTTAAATATTGTAATTATTGTAATAAATCTAAAATATGAATGAGCAATATTGTTTATCTTGAGCATTTATTTCTTGCGGGCTTGATAGCGTTCTACCGCCGACTCTGCGGCGTAGGCTGGCTTGGACACGTCTCGTATCCGAAAAAGCGGGTGCGGGTCGTGACAGGAACTGCTGCTGAACAGGCCTCTGCTGATACTGATGCTAAATCTGTACATGAGGCCTCTTAGCCTGACCTCCATTGCTGCTAACTCCATGAATGTCATGTCCCCTCTTGAACAATTGTTGCCGCTGAGTTTCTACTATTTGCTGGAAGAAGGAGAACAATCGCGCCATGTCCTCTGATCCTGATGGAGACTGCTGCTGAAGAACGTTCGGGATGACTGGGGAAAGTCTCGGAGTAGGAAGAGGTGCACTCTCATAAGCTGCAGATATCCCAGCCTGAGCTGGCATAACAGGAGTTGCAGTCTCGGGGCCCTGCTGATCAGGACGAGGAGTGGTAAACCCCTCAGTGGTGTCTTTCCGATCGAGATGAGATCGCGTCTCCATAACCATCCTGAAGACAGATCAAACGAGAGGACAATCACTGAGAATGAAACGATAACATCAAGGGAGGACGGTTTATTTTCAAGGAAAGACAATAATGCAGCAATTTTTAGGTAACAAGAATCTGATTAAGAGTTTTTCCTAATGTGATTGAGTACCTTCAAGATATCATAATCCTACTGCAGGCTGTAGTGATACTCTAGTTCGAATACCACTACACAAACTACCTTGAGGCTAAAATTACCTGAGTATGATGGAGACCTAGATG
>JANAVB010043220.1:12697613-12845113 GCA_029216955.1 Iris pallida | reverse complement strand
GGAGCCGGAGCAGGTTTCGGAGCCGGATTACTTAGCTGACGTCATCACAGGTCATGTTTATTTGCATACTTTTCTAGCTGTATGTTTGTTTGATTCTGGTGTATCTCATAGCTTCCTATCATTAGAGTTTATACATAAACACCATCTAGTAGCTACACCTACTGCGGAGATTAGTAGAGTGATGACGGGAGGAGGACCAGTGCCTATTAGATCTATTTATAGATGTTCTATTTTTATAGCCGGAAGGGAGTTCAGGGGACGATTCTTTGTGATGCCACTCCTCGGTTATGATATCATATTGGGGATGGACTGGCTTAGCTATGCCCATGCATCTATAGATTGTCATGAGGGTAGTATTTTGTTCAGTCCCCCAGGCACAGCACCATTCAGTGTCAGGAGGACAGGGCCGGAGATCAGCCTAGAGCCGAACTGTTGTGCGACAGTTGGGGACGTAGCACCGCCACACCCTATCATCAGGGAGTTTATGGATGTATTCCCAGAGGATCTTCCAGGGCTTTCGCCTGACAGAGATGTGGAGTTCACCATAGATTTAGTGCCGGGCTCATCACCAGTATCCCAGGCTTGTTATAGAGTGAATCCCAAGGAGGCCGTAGAGATGAAAGAGCAGATTGATGACCTATTGAAAAAGGGTTTCATTCGATCCAGTGCTTCTCCATGGGGAGCGTCAGTGCTCTTTGTGCCTAAGAAGGATGGTACAGTCCGGTTGTGTATTGACTACCGGACGTTGAATGCCATCACCATCAAGAACAAATATCCTCTGCCCAGGATAGATGATTTGTTCGACCAGTTGAGCGGGGCGAAGGTGTTTTCCAGGATAGACTTGAGATCCGGGTACCACCAGGTGAAGGTTAGGGCAGCAGACATCCAGAAGACGGCGTTCAACACGAAGTACGGGCAGTACGAGTTTCTGGTGATGCCATTTGGCCTCACAAATACGCCAGCTGTCTTTATGAACTTGATGAATAAGACATTTCACCAGTATCTGGATAAGTTCTTCGTAGTGTTTATCGACGACATCCTGATATACTCGAAGACGCCAGAGGAGCATGCATAGCACTTGCGGATAGTTTTGGAGATTCTGAGGCAGGAGAGATTATTTACCAAATTGTCGAAGTACGAGTTCTTTTTAGACCGAGTGGAGTTTCTCGGCCATGTAGTCACTGGAGATGGAATCTCGGTGGATCCCAGGAAGATTGCTGCAGTTGAGACATGGAAGGTTCCGACGTCAGTTTCAGAGATCATGAGCTTTCTGGGTTTAGCAGGCTATTATAGAAAGTTCGTCCAGGACTTTGCTAGGATAGCTGAACCCATGATGAAGCTGACGCAGAAGGACGCAGAGTACATTTGGTCAGAGGACTGCCAGGCAGCATTTGAGGAGCTGAAGAGGAGGCTGACGACCGCTCCAGTTCTGACATTACCTTCAGGTTCTGGAGGTTTCACCATATACAGCGATGCTTCTGGAAAAGGGCTAGGATGTGTCCTACAGCAGCATGGGAAAGTGATTGCTTATGCATCTAGGCAATTGCGGACTCATGAGAGGAATTATCTTACCCATGACCTAGAGTTAGCTGCGGTAATCTTTGCACTCAAGTTATGGAAACATTACTTATACGGAGAGCGTGTGGAGATCTTTACTGACCACAAACGCTTGAAGTATGTGTTCACGCAGAAAGAGCTGAACATGAGGCAAAGACGATGGTTGGAGTTGATGAAAGACTTCGACATCGATTTACAATATCACCCCGGAAAGGCAAATGTGGTGGCGGATGCGCTGAACAGGCATCCGATGGCATGGTACTTGATGATTGATCGGCATTTGCGGGAGGATCTGGAGAAGCTCGGTATCGAGCTAGTTCGGCCAGGATCAGTGATACAGATGATGGCGCTTGACATTCAGTCAGGTTTGATGGAGCAGATCCGGGAGGCACAGTCTACAGATGAGAGCCTTCGCAGACTTCGAGCCCAGGCGTTAGCTGGATTGCTGGATGACTTTACGATAGCAGAGGATGGATCCTTGAGGCATGGCAGCCGATTGTGCGTGCCGAAGGAAGAGCTGGTAGAGGCAGTCTTACAGGAGGCGCACCGATCAAGATATTCTATTCACCCTGGTGCTAACAAGATGTACCGTGACTTGCGGGGAACATCTTTGGTGGCACGGGATGAAGAGGGATGTATCACGTTTTATCTCGAGATGCCTAGTTTGCCAGCAGGTCAAGGCGGAGCGCCAGAGGCCAGCTGGGTTGTTGCAGCCGTTACCCATTCCCGAGTGGAAGTGGGAACATATTACGATGGACTTTGTCTCAGGGCTTCCTCGTTCCCAAGGAGGGAAGGATGCCATTTGGGTCATCGTGGACAGGCTGACGAAGTGTGCGCACTTCATACCCTTCAAGGTTGTGCTTTCTACCGAGAAGTGGCTGAGCTATACATGCAGCAGATAGTTCGCCTACACGGAGTGCCGGTGAGCATCGTGTCAGACAGAGACAACAGATTCACATCCCACTACTGGAGGAGCTTGCAGGAGGAGTTGGACAGCATGCACAAGTTCAGTACGGCGTACCACCCGCAGACAGATGGGCAGTCCGAGAGGACGATACAGACACTGGAGGATATGCTGAGGACCTGCGTGCTGGACTTCGGAGGATCATGGGAGAGCCATCTGCACTTGGTAGAGTTTTCATACAACAACAGCTACCAAGCCAGTATCGGTATGTCTCCTTTCGAGGCGCTTTATGGACGACGATGCCGCACACCGCTCTTTTGGGATGATGTTGGAGACAGAGTTATGCTTGGGCCAGAGATGATCACAGATGCAGCAGAGAAGGTCGGGATGATCAGAGACAGGCACAGAGTAGCTCAGGATAGGCAGAAACACTGGGCTGATGCTAGTCGCAGACCGATGGAGTTCGCAGACGGTGATATGGTGCTAGTGAAGATATCACCTACCAGAGGGACGATCCGGTTCGGACGAGAAGGGAAGCTGAGCCCCAGATACATCGGGCCGTTCGAGGTACTTGGCAGGATCGAGAGGTAGCTTACAGGGTTGCACTTCCACCCAACCTAGCAGGAGTTCACGATGTCTTTCACGTATCTCTGCTGAGGAGATATGTTCCAGACCCCAGTCATGTGCTAGATCATACAGAGTTGGAGGTCAGACCGAGCCTTACAGTTTCTGAGCAGCCAGTGGAGATATTAGACAGGAGAGAGAAGAGGCTGAGGAACAAGGTTATACCCCTAGTACGAGTAGCTTGGAGCCGTCACTCCCCAGGTGAATCTACTTGGGAAAGGGAGTCGGACATGAGGGAGAGATACCCTTACTTGTTCGATCCAACCGCTGCGAGGGAACCACCCGTTCCCGCTTGATACCTTAGAGGTTAGTTTCGATCGCAGCCTTAGTCATTTTTTTTGCACTGCTTGCTATGTTAGAATATTGTAGGGTCTTCAATCCTTGTGAATTTCGAGGACGAAATTTTTCAAGGAGGGAAGACTTGTAAGCCCCTGTTTTTCAAATTTTATTTTAATTAGTGCTAATTAATTTTTAATGTTAATTTTAGCCTTAAATAATTATTAGGATATTTAGGAATTTTTCTAGAATTTTTAAATAATTTTTAAATGAGTTTTAATTCTAAAAATATCAATATGTAATTTTCTAAATTGTTTTAATATTATTCTGTAATTTTTAGATTTGTTTTTATATAAGTTTACAATTAGTGAAATATTTTTAAGTGAGGAATACAAATTCTATTTTACATCTAGCCACTGTTGGGGCCTTTGTGCAATTTTCTAATCTAGGAGGACCTAACTGCTAACCTACCCAACACCCCCCCCACGACCAGACTCTCTCTCTCCTCACCCACTTCGCTGACCGACGACCGCCAGCGCGCCCTGCCCCCGCCATTTTCGGCTGCCCCCGACCAACCCGACCGCCCTAACTAGTCTATTTAAACTCCCCTCTCTCCCCCAGACCAAGCCCTAACCCTAAACCACCACGACGACCACCCCCGACCCCCATTTCCTCCACTTCCAGTCCGCCTAAACCCTAACTCCGACGGAACCCCAGCGCCGCCTCCACAGCCGTCGTCGTCACCAACCACCACCACCACTCGACGCGCCCTGCCGAGACGACCCCAGCGCCACCGGAGCGCCGCCGTCCCGACGCCTCCTCTGCCGTCCACGACCTTCGAATCCCCCCCCCCCGAAGCCGGACACGTAAGTAACAGACCTGAGTTGTGTCGTGCTTGTCTCGAACTCACGCACGACGTTCGCCTGGACACAGGGTACCTAGCTATAGGTCTGGACACGGCAGAATCGACTCGTGCGTGTCGTGCTAGCCCAGACACATAAATACCTGTGTCCCTAACTGTCCGGACACAGGCTCGTGTTTATTTTTTTTTTTAATGTTTATGTTAAACAAAACCTAATAAAATTAACCTAAGTCCTATCCCTAACACAAGCCATGGGCTGACCCCCTGGCCAGCCCGACCTAACTAAACCCCCCCCTGCGCAGCTCGGGTTCGAGCCCCCCCTTCTGTTTCTGTTTCTTTTTCTGTTTCTTTTTTCTTTTCTTTTCTTTTTGTTTTAATATATATATATTTATATATATGTATACACGTATTTGTATATATATATATATATATATGTATTATTATATATACTATATTATGTATATATATATGCTGTTTATATATATATATATATATATATATATATATATATATATATATATATATATATATATATATATATATATATATATATATACACTTCATTTTTAGTACTTTATTATATTATGTATGTATATATATATATATATATATATATATATATATATATATATATTATATATATATATATATATATATATATATATATATATATATATATATATATATTATATGTATTATGTACACATATGTATATATGTTTTTTTTTGTACACATATGTATATATGTATATATTTTCTTGTGTATATATATTATTATATATATACTATAATATTGTGTATATATATATACTTTATAATTAAGTATTTCCTTATGTATATATATATATATATATATGTACTTTTGGCATAGGTATGTATGTATTCATTTTGTATAAATTTACCTTATTAAAATAATAATATTTATTTTGTATTTTTACCAAATTGTATTTTTAGTGTATTTAAATTACTGCAATCATTTGGTGTCCAGGCCTAGCATAGGTTTTTGGGCCCAAATGTGTTTTCACACATTCAAGACCTGTACAAGTCATATTGGACTTGATTCATAGCCTTGGGTCCTGTATTTGAACTTTGGTTCAAATTATATACATGGACAAAATACGCAGATAATTAATTATTTAATTTCAATAGTGTGTAATGCTGTTTTTGGATTTCTAAAAATACTTAAAGTATTTTTAAAATTCTGGAAAAATAGTATTTAGATACTATGTTAAGTTAGCTAATTTAGTATAATTTTTATAGTATTTAAATTACAGTTTTGCCACTAGTTTGGCATATGGAACCAAAACTCATTTTCTGTATATTTAGGAAAACTGATTTTTATAAAATACTTGTACTGGTTAATGAATTCCAGAAAAATTATAATAAATTTCTACAATTAGCAAAGATCATTTTGGTACTTTATTTTGTGTAAAATAAGCTTTTTGTCTATCTCAAAAATTGTTAGAACACAATGGTCATTTGATTTATTTATTGATTAATTACGACTTGTAGCTTTTTGTGTTATTTTGAGTTTTAGCCGTGTTGAACCCTACCCCTCACTAGTGTAAAGACCCTAGAAAGCTAGTTAAAGTAGTGTGTCACCCCACATTGGTCTTCTATGCTAAAATCATCATTTTGGCTAGGTGCCCAGTCACAAGTCGTGTTTCACCAATTAGTGTCTTAGCGTTTTAGCTTAGTGTAAAAACTAAGTTATTGTATTTATTTCTACAGTGACGAGCTACCAGACATCCATAGCACTTTTATCGCAGCTTGTTTTGCTTTGCTTTGCTTTGCTAGAGGCAAGTACTTTCTACAAACTTTACATACTGTTACATAAATGAACTGTTAATCCAACCATGTTAAATGCTGATCCTTGGGGTAGCAAGTTAAAATATCACATGTTGTACTTTCCATTACTACCATGATTAGAACAGTTTTATGTATCTCTCACATGATTAGGATATGGGTTATGGGGAAACTGATAGTAGAGTACGTGATCATACCCCCTTCTCCGTACGTATGTACCGAACAAGGTTGACATTTTATATGTATACCTTGTCGTAGGCTTTATCTCAAAGCGAATTTGTACGTATGTACATCTATCGCCTTATCACTTGTACAGAAGTACATTTTATTATGTGCCACTGCACATTGTACACCTATTGACGATCACGTACCTGCTACAGTTTTAAACGTGTCACGACCCGCATCCTAGAGTTAGGGCACGAGAACGTAACAACGCCCAGCCTACGCCGCAGTGTCGGCGGTAGAACGCTGTCCTAGGTCTCAATGCATCTAACAGTATAAGACTAAATAGTTTATACTCCCCGAATGGGGGTGACATAGCAGATACAATCTCAATCACATCTAAGGTAGAGCATGATAAAGATAGATAAAACATGAAATCCAAAAGAGATACAGGAGATAGAAGTCTAAGTGTCTAAGATACATAAACCCAGAAATACATCTTAAAACTCAAATACAGTAATCCACAGGTAAATACAGCTCCAGACAAAATGAAATAACTACCTAAACAACCCCTACTGTGTCTCCTCTAGGCTAGCAGGCAACCTCCAAGCTATCTGTAAAATTTATCAACGGGTCCAGTCAGGACTGGAGCGAGCACAATACATCTCAACAGTTCATAGCAGGTTAGAAAATATATTCATGCAATAAAGTAAGATACAAGTACTGAAAGAAGTACAGTATGTAAACAGAGAGAGAAAGCTGTAATAGAAATATCTACTATAAATAAAGAACTAACATGTGGCTAGTGAGTCAGAGTACAATATAGACATGTAAATGGCATAGGAGATTCTGATAAGACACTATGGAAGAGATTCTGATAAGATACTACTTGGGTATTATTCACATGTCCATTTCTACTCCCCCGTACCTCCAATCAATACACAAGGATCCAGCCAGGTTATGTTATATGATGCTATGTAACAGCCCCCGAAGGGTGGTAGCCCCCGAAGGTGATAGACCCCGAAGGTGATACATAGTAGTCCCATAAATGGGATAAGAATTCTAGGAAGACTCTACGATCATAAGAGTATATGTCGTAAGTGATCAAAGAACCAATGAAGCATATGATACGCCATGTAAGTGAAACGCACAGAACATGTAGTACCCGATGCTCCCTAAGGATAACATCTCAAGAAGGGATCCATATAGTACCAATCCGTGTGACCAACGTGACAGTACAAGTAAAACAATCTACTGCAGGAAATAATTCTAAGCAGGATATGAAATGATCAGAGAATGTACTTGCCTCGATAACCTGAACAGCTGATAAGTATAGGGGGTCCAACTGAAGCCATAGAGTCCTATTTAAAGCAACACAGGTTACAAGGTGTCTGGCTCCTAATTAGAACTGCACAAGTCACAACATGTCCAGAAGGGTAATATAAAGTACTACAATGCATTCTACATAAATCTAGGTCAAATTAGGCCAAAGTCAACCCTTGGTCAACTCTGGTCAACTGCACTAGTCAAATTAGGTCAAACTAGGTCATGTCCTAACCCAATAAGTCTTACTAGGCCTAACCAAGACTATCCTAGCAAGCACACATCAATACAAGGCTATACAAGCCAACATACACCCAACTCTATATAGCATGCAATTATTCAATACTCAAATAGGTAAGAATTCACATTGGATATACACTAGGTAATCTATTACTTTAAGCTATATATGTCTACACATATATACACATGCATATATTGGTATTCAACATTAGGTCTATAATCATGGCATTTTAAATGGTTATATAAACTTATATATTACAACACAATATGCTAACATATATATATAATATACATACATAGCTAAGTTAACTATATTCATAAATACTTATTTAAGAGGCTATGTGTGTATGTGAACATGGCAAAGGGGCAAGTGAGAGTTAAATGGGCATACATAGTGTATACATATCAAAGAGTGTCAAAGTGTAAGTGAACAAAGTGTCAAGTGTGATAGTGTCAACATAGTGTAAGGGGTACATGAGGTAATATAGGATTTGTGTTAACATAGAACATTATATCTCATTAACTTGTATATTACATACATTACATCTATTATTATATTATATTCATGCTTGCATTCATTCATCATTCATTTATTCTCTTGCACTACTATATGCACCATACATTACATACTATGGAACCTACATATTCATTACAAGCCATACTTATACATGCTTACATTAGATAGGATACTTACACACTACAAGAAATTGTATTTTTAGCAACATTTTTTAGCGACATAGGGTCTATTATGCCTCTAAAAGCTATTTTTCACATGTATTGGCGACATGAGTTTTAATATGTCGCGAAATCAATACAAAATTTGCTGGAGGGAAAGCAAAAATTAGACCCGCCAAAAACCCTTTACATACTGCGACATCCACATGTCGCAGAAAGATTAATATATGTTCGGCGACATACACTAACTTGTTGCCGAAAGATGATACATGTTTGGTGACATAAATCCACATGCCGCAGAAATATAATTTATGTTTAGCGACATGTGTCTATGTAGGCAAATACACTTTTAAAAATTTAAAATTTAATAATAACCTACAAATAACTATCAAACAAAACCCTAAAGAAAACCTGTTCCAAAAAAAAACCTAAAGAAAACGAAAAGTTTTCTCTCTCGTGGCGACATACGCTCCCCTGGGTTTCTCTCCCGCGGCGCTCCCCTGGATTTTCTCTCCCGCGGCACGCTCACCTGGGTTTCCTCTCCTGCGGCGCTCCCCTGGATTTTCTCTCCCGCGGCGCTCCCCTGGATTTTCTCTCCCGCGGCACGCTCACCTGGGTTTCCTCTCCTACGGTGTCTGGAGTTTCTCACCCGCGACGCCCGGCCCCTGGATTATTTCTCTCCTCCATCGAGTTTCGAAGCTTCTTCCCATTAGTGGTGAGTTTCTTCCCTAGTATTCTTAGATGGGGTTCATTATGATAGTCATATTGGGGGGTTAATTCGTGATGAAGGATTTGTGGATTCTGCACACAAACATCCTTTTGTGCCATTCAAACCAGGTATTCTTAGATGGGGTTCATTATCTTTTATTTGGTCAGCGCTGAGAAGTAGAAATTTTGGATTAAGAAGATGAGTTCATTTGGAAAATATGCTACATTTTCTTCAATTCGGATCTGTTCGCGACTGTGACCTATATGATTACAAAAATCTTAGAGGAACTCATGAGTTCCTAATTTTTAAAATCCTGTTTAGGGCCAACTGAAGTAAAAAACTTATAAGAACTTATAATCATGAAGACAATTGAAGTAAAAACTTAACATCTTTGCTAATATTTAGGGCCAGTTTGGTTCCCGCTTAAAATGGAGAGTTTGTCGTTTCCAACAACATCTTTGCCAAAATGGAAAATCGGAATCGATTAGGCCGTTTTGGAATAGAATTGGAGGGTCCAGAACTGTGAAAACCACCAAACTAGCAAAAGTCCCTGAAATAATGGATATTCGTAGAAAAGTTCAAAATCAATACTGAAACTGAGTTATTGAACCTTGCTATAAACTAAGATGATATTAGCAGGAAAAAGAAACTATGAAGAACCTTTAGGATTTCAAAATTCTTCAAGAACAAAGCTAATGTCTGTGCCTTAGCTTTGAAGCACTACAATAATGTAGAGCTTGGTTGAGTTTTGATGACTGCCACCAATGCATGTAATCTAAGTCATGAATTATATGATTTGGAAAAAATGTTCTATCTAAGATTTGGCAAAGCCTCTTCCTCAACTGTGTAGTTGTGCATGTAAGGAGATATAATTACTTAATTTATCTGTTGGTGCCAGCCAAGGATGCCCATACGTTTACTTTCAGCATAGAAATAGGAGCTCTACCCAAGCCATGAATGAGCCACCATCATGCCAAATATAGCATAGATACACTCCCCCTTCTTGTACATGTTATGAGACTAGAAGTGTTGAGTAATGTCATTGTTTAGTTGAGACAAGTTCTCTAGTATTTCTGTTAGAAAGGACTAGTACTTTACATTTTTTTCCTCACAGTTTCATCGTAAAATGTGTACAGATCTATCTGCTACTAACATTTCTAGAATCCATTTTCTGCGCACTTTATTAGGAGATTCTTCTATTTAGAAGATTTCTAAACGTGACCTAATTTAAGCAAGATCATTGAACGACAGGGAGGAGGATGCTTTATCATTCCAGGATGCAAGTATAGTGATTACAGTCTAAAATTTGAATTCACTGTCCTTGAGTGTTCAATAGGTACTTCATAAATCTATTTATACGTTAAAAGAAGAACGTAAGTATGTTTTCAAGTTGAGTGCCAACACAGACTAATTCAATGTGTTCATTGGTCTTTTTTTTATCCCAAGTCATATCTAGAGGAACCTTACAAAAACAGTAATCTTTTCTCCTCTCTTCCAGAGCTGAAGAGGACCCTAGTCAGAACCTGAAATTAAGAACCTACATAGTATATATAAATCAAATTATCCGGGGACTGATTATTCGTATCTACCTATTCTTTCACATTTATTGTGAACAGGTTTATTGTTCTCTAACATCACAGTTTTTGGTCCACATTCTTCTGTATAATTTAAATTTGCCTAGGATATCTCAAAGGGGCTATCGTGTAACAGGTCCAGGAACTTCCATAATGGGCAAGAAAAGGGGGAGAGAGCATTTATCTAAAGCTCTAGGAAAGTAGCTCATGTAACTTTTTAATTAATTGAGAGAAGCAGGTACATAGTTAAAAATAGTATATACTTGATCTGGTATCCACGCTCCAGGAATGGTGGAGGACTGAAGCCGATCTTAGCCACACAAAAGTAGCTCATGTAACTTTGTATAAGAATGCTAGATTTAATTGTGCTTTATTGAAATTTGTATTAGAATGTCTCAAGGCTGATATCATTAACAGTTATCAATCTATTGGAACAATGCTTTACTGAATTTTTGAAAATTGTATGATAATGCTAGCTTTAATTGTGCTTTACTGAATTTTTGTAATAGTTTGTAACAGTTTGTATTTTAGAATATGAACATGTCTCAAGGCTGATATTATTTGTTCCTTTAATGTCATAGATGGAAAAATCAAAGTAGAAGATATATTTAAGACCCGGACAAGCAGCCAAGATGACGTCAGCATATGAGAAGCAAAGAATTAAGAATATTGCTAGTAACCAGAGGAAATTTGAGGCTTTGGGTTTGCTTCACGCTTCACATTTGTTATCTCCATTTGAAAAGGTCACCCAAATAAGTTTTGCTAAGAATAGTAAAAGAAATGTGAGTGAGAGAGATGATGGTGAGTATCGACCGAATGAGTGTGATGATTTGCTTAGTTCGTCCAGCAGCGATGATGATAATAATGGGTCTTTTAATTCTCAAATGAGAAAGGTAATAAATATGATATGATTCTCTAGTGGTATGTTGTATTTAAATTATGTTACTAACGATGCCTTAATATCTATGCATGTTTTATTTTTAGGCCGTATACAATGGTCCCACTCGTAAATCATCCCGCCTTGTTCCCACATCTGAAGGTACCATGAACGAAGGGTCCAATAATCTTCAATTACATGTGCCCAGTCCTGTGGAGTCACTAGCCAGTGGTGCAGGTAACTGTTTGTCCCTGTTTTTGCAGTCTCTCTAAACCAAAGTGCATTCTGGTTCAATGCTGTGCAAATTGTTTGGGAAGTTGGTTCCCTTTGTTAGAGTAATTTATATGCATGTCTCTCAAATTCTTTTCATAGGTTTGGAATTTCATAGTGTTACACTGATACATTGCCATGTTCAGAACTAAACAAGTTACATCGCCAACTGCAGTGCCCTTCTTTTGGCTATTTGTGAGAAAACGCCTCTAATTTGAAAATAAGATGCACAGAGTAATAAGATGCCTATAAAAATGGTGATATTTTCCGTTTCAAACTGGAGCTGATCTAGCCTTGAGTTGTTTCTGTTCTGATGCTTCACAAATTTCATTTGTTAATTCCGTGTATCATTGATCTTTTCAAATTATCCAAATCTCAATTTTAAAGGTTATTGGTAACTTGGGTATGCAAGCATGTTTGGTGCACCTGCTAGCTATCTCAGGTTCTTGTGTAATTAAGTTCAGAGAGAGTTAACAACCTGATAGAAATCTAGCAGAATGGATGATGGACCATTCTCTATCAACTATTTTTACAACTTGATTCATATCTCAATCTCGCATATTAACAACCTTTATTTACATCATTATACAGATGGATTACTAAGAAGCTCCCAAGAACAACAATTAAAAACCATCAAATCTCATTGTATATATACTTTATTCCCTCAAGAAGAACACGAACAAAAGTCAATCCCTGGTTAGGACAAATGATAAGTCAAACAATTTTTATAACTTTACTGTGATCAAACAATTTGATACAAACACTAGTAGTAGAATTTTAGATGAATTATCATTTAAGGTGATAGTACACATCAAAACTTATCATATGAAGGTTACCCTCTCATGGGTTCTAATTAAAAAAACATGGTTAGGACAAAAGAGAAGACAAACTCTCAGTAACTTGACTGTGATCAAACATACTAGAACTTTTAAACAAAGAAAAATAACAAATGAACCATCCACATATTCTCGAAGCTATAGTTTAAAATATCGGCCGATACCGATCCGATACGCCAGATACCAATACGGTTTAGAATGTCCCGATCTGATACCAACCGATACCTGATGCTACCAATACCGATACTGCATAGGTATCGCCGAGACCAAAAAATTCGATACTCCGATCCGAGACCGACGATACTACCGATATTTCCGATACAGATACTCATAGGAATGGTCCGATACCAATTCCGATACCGATACTGCAAACCTTCCAAGTCAAAGCATCTATGAGCCACGACATAGTCACATGGATCCTATATACAATATCTATTGTTCAAATTCTGAACTTGAAGAACCTTGTCACGAAATTACAAACCAACAGTATCCAGAATCAAATTCTGAATTACAGTATCTTACCTCATGTTTTGCCTTAATTCATTCCTATTGAAATTCTTGCTTCTAGATATAAACTTACAGTATCCAGAATCAAGATATAAATTTCATTCAATACATGTTCAGGTTCATCAAGATATAAACTTAAATAGAACTCTATTGTCTTGAATTCTTACTTCTTGATATAAACTTACAATTATTGAGAATCATGTGAGTTTTACCCCCATTTCGTTGATAGGAACGATGTAGATGAAGCATAGACACTCCAAAATAGTTGATGTGTCCATGTCAGATATGTACCAAGTACGATATTTGTGAAGGCTGTGACTATGAGGATGGTGATGGAGGCTATGGGTGATCCAATCAAAAGCTGACCCCAACTAGGACCTCATATATATAAAGTACAGGTATGGAGTCTATAGAACCTAACCTTATGTGTACCCAAGCAATGTGTCCAAGTACAGTACCCAAAAAAATTGTATCTAAGTACAATACCCAAGTTGTAAGCTAATAACAGGGAATTTTTCAAGCTTAGTACTTTGTTATTTCCATTTGTGCTTGGCATCATATTTAGTCTGTCACCAGGGAAATTGTATCTAAGTACAGTACCCAAAATTTTTTATCTCAGTACAGTACCCAAGTTTTAGCATTTGCCTATTTCCATGTGTGCTTGGCATCATATTTAGTTTGTCACCAGGGAACTTTTCAAGCTTAGTACTTTGTTATTTCCTCTCATGCTTTTTTCTGTCAACAAAAATGTTCATTAAGCCAGCAGTACCTGGCTGGAAGACCCATATTGGGCCTAGGAAGTGCTTGCTTATCAAATTTTTGTGTCGCATCATGTCATATTGTTTTTTAGGATACTAAAAAATACACAAGGGCATAAAATGTGCCTCTGCCCATATTGTTTCATATTAGTGCCTTGCAACATAGGTCTGGACTGTCGACCTCATATGGACTGGACCATAGTTTGAAGCTAATGAGGAATGTTCTTCCTAGCATTACTGCTATTATTTGAACTGGAAACTGTTATCTAGTAAATGATAATAGCAGTCAAGCTAACGAGGAATGTTCTTCCAGCCATGAATTTCTTTCTATGCATGCTATTGAAATATTTAAGTTCAAAAGATTTACTTGTTACCGAAGCGGTGATTTGGATGACTCAACGGAACAAGATGGAGTAGTTTTTTAATATCAACCTGCTAGCAAACAGAAAGAGATTAAATAACTTCACTCATGTAAGATCATACCTTCATAAAGTACCAAAATTTACTAACCACGGAGCACTTCATTGGCCCATCGTAGTCTGATTTTTTGAATTGAACAATCCAGTACAAAATTAAAAACCACAAAAGTAAAAACTCTATCAATGAACTTGAGCCCATAAGTAAAAAATTGTAAGTAAAAACCACAAAACATCATTATGATAAGTCTTCAGAACTTTTTTACTTAAAATAATTAATACTTAGCTAATATATTTTTTAATACAGAGCTCAAAACAAAATTAATAATAGCAAAGGTAATATATTACTTATTGACCGTACCGCAATATATTAGTTTTTAATAAAATGGTAATATTACTTAGTTTTTAATAAAATGGTAATAAATCTACTGACATGGTCCGTTGTTTTTTGCGATCCAAAAGAGTAAAAAATTACTGTTTTTGGTGTAGTGATATATGATTCATTGGACATGGGGAATAATATAGAATGTAATCCCAATAAAACGTTCCTTATTTTGTATGAAGCTACCATCTGCTACTATAACAAGTGGATGGTTGTCATGCTTGAGATATGCAAATTTATAGAAACAATCTATGCTTAATTCTTTCTAGATAGGATTACAGAGCTTGTAGCATAAATATTGACATAGATAATACTCTTGTTGCTGATATAGTTTCTTACTTGTATAAGAGTGTATATATATATATGAGTGTAAGGAAGCGGATTATACCTCAAGATATTCATCTCAGCTTGCCATTTGGTCTGAACCACTACCCTGTGTGAATTATGGTGAATGAGCAGGAAGAATGAAATGTGGATGAGCTGGAAATGGTGCTGCAACTCCTGAAATATGCAACATAAGGGAAGTTTCAGTAATTAGAAACAAAATTTTGAGAAAACACAACGTGACAATCCTATAGGAGAAGACTTCAAAGAAAGGACTAGTGCAATATAAATAGGTGCACCTGTAGATAATATTATGCTAGGTTCTCGTGTTTCTACTGGTAAAGATAAGTGGGCAAATAAATCTAACCAACCATATACAAAAATAGGTGTTATTTTGCTCTGTAGTAGGTTTTGTAGTAGGTAAACTTTGTATAGTATCTTACCAGAATTTGCTCTGACTGTTCTAAACTAGAGAATTGTATGCACACCTAACCTGACATAGTTATGTAGTTATGGGACTATATATATATATATACAACTTAAGTAGATCCTCTTCCTTTTTTTTCTTTTGCAGATATCATGAATATAGTATCTAAGAATTTATTTTTGTTCATCCATCAAAACTAA
Source organism: Iris pallida (assembly GCA_029216955.1). Lineage (NCBI taxonomy): Eukaryota > Viridiplantae > Streptophyta > Magnoliopsida > Asparagales > Iridaceae > Iris > Iris pallida. The sequence continues at coordinate 12,829,405 of JANAVB010043220.1, read as the reverse complement.
CTCAAAACTAATAACGTTGGATGTTTATTTTTCCATTCAAGGATTGTCACGTGTTATTTTTATTCAATCTAAAATTATTTGGGAGTGATTTGGTGAACCTTCGTTAGTTTCGAATACTAAATTTATTAGTGACAACCATAGAGAGTGGAAGGAAAAAGCACACATGTATATTTGTATGATTGGAAGGTTCATGTCGGTTTGGGTTTTGAAATGGTGGATGTCAAATGTCTTCGACATGTGGAGACATTTTAAAATGTCTGATATCAATGAATATGTAATATGTTACATACTAATCTGAATACTAATGTCTGAATACTAATGTTTTTATATCACCACTGCTACTACCACTGCTACTTGGGTTTGAGAGATCTGGCCACAAAAATGAATAGAACACTTTGTACATGTTTGTCAGGTAGGAACCCAATGGAACAAATTCATGGCAACAATGTGTTATCATATCATTGATTGAAGTTATTATAGCCCCAGAAGTTATTATAGCTTAAACCTGAAACTGGTCCTTCACATATCCTTAAACATTGATTGAAGTTTCCCAGTGAACTGTGTAAAAGAGCTATAATAACTTCTGAGAGTTCCAGTTAACTACAATGTTTAAGCTGAAGACATATTCATTGTCAGTCATGGGTACAGCTAGGAAATAAAAAGATCCGGTTCCCACTCGGACTGATAAACCGTCTCTTGTCAGATACCTTTCCAAACTAGGTTTACTTTTTCAATTGAATTTGGCAAGGAAATGTTTGTATGTATGCAATTTGGCAGTCTCACTTTAATTTTTAGTATGCTAGTTTTGTGCTGTTTGTCAGTCATATGCAACTAATAACATTCTTGAAGTTATGTTTTTTTGTGATTCATCATTGTAAGGACTTCTTGTATAATGTGGCAATGTTTTATCTTATTATGCAGCTATAGAAAACAACTGAACTTTCTAGACGTGAAAGGTATGTAGTGTTTCCTTTTGAGGATTGTTTAGTCTTGATGATTGCTTTTCTCGAGTTTGTTATCTCTGCCAATTGAGAACTAGACTAATCATGTCTCTTGTTTCTTTATATTTTATGGATATATTTAAGTAAGTCATGTTTGCTCGAGTCAGATTTCATGATTTATGGAATAGCAAAAAGTTTATGATAAATTTATGGTTACAAACGAATGCATGACGAATTTGCCCTTTTGAGAACCACAGTTCAGTCAGTTTATGATTACAAATGAATGCATGACGAATTTGTCCTTTTGAGAACCTCATTGTAGTCAGGAATATATTTCAAAATGTTAGTTTGAAGAACATGTTTATTTTTAGCTAGGAATTGATTCACTTTGAAGGCATGTCAGGAATATATTCTGTTTTACTTACTTCTTCTTTTTTTGGTTTGCAGGATGAAATAGACACATCGACAAAAGCTAATTTTAGGGGAAGACATTCATATCATGAGATCTATTGTAGCTAGGCTAATTTTTTGGGAGTCAATCAAATATTCATGTGTTATGTCTACATTATAGTTGTCTAATTTGAATACAGCACGTTTGTGAAATACATTATGGATTATTTTGTAAAGAGATGTTTAAAGACATTTATATATTGGATTCATGTTTTGTTCACGTAACTTGTTGGTCTTTGCTCTCAAGTTCTTTGAATAATATTTGAATGTTTTAAAGTTATTTCCAAAGTAAATTTTTTAAATTTATATTGGAAAATACAAGCGAAAATAAAAATTAATGTAAAAAAATATAAATTTATTTTGGCTATATTAGCTTTTGCGACATCAAATTGTGCAGCCACAAGTGTATTTATATTTGGCTACATTAGCTTTCGCGACATCAAATTGTGTAGCAGAAAGTATTTTCTATAGTAATTAAAATAAATAAATTAGGCTTTTGGCGACATGTGTCATGTTGCCAATGTATCACTTTTCTGCGACACACGACACATGTCGCCAAAGATTTTTTAGAATCTGAAATATGTCATGTCGCCAAAGGTATTACATTCCGCGACATAGTTGATTTCATGTCGCCAAAGACTTTCCCAGACAGGGCTACAGCGACATGTGTGCGACATAGCCAAATATGTCGCAGAAACTCTTTGGCGACATAAATCTAACTTTGCGCAACATATTGCTTATGTTGCCGAAAATGCATTTTCTTGTAGTGACACCTCATACATCATTTATTTAACCATTTACTCATGCTTGCATTTTCTATTTAATTACATAATGTATATACATTAACATGGGTTAAAATCAAATAGAACATTATATTACACACAAGGGTGCACAAAATGCATATGTCGAATAGTAACTCCTACTAATAATCAATACTGTACCATCTCAGCATGAATTAAAATCTAGGATTAAATTATGTTATAGATCTATGTGTTAGCTTTCCGAAACTTCAAACGGATCGCGTTTTCGTTTCCGAAAACTCCCGGAATCGCGAAAACTCCGAGAACGCGTTTGTCTTTCGTACAACTGACACTCAAATAATTCTCCAGAAAGTTACAGAAAGAATTAGGCCTATTAATACATGTTTTTGGAAAGCTAACTTCAATACGCTTCTTTTAAAAAAGGAAGATTAAACCGAGCTTTGAGCTTGAAGTTATGGCATTTCTAAGTTAGGACTGAAATTAAAAACGTGGATAAAAATCATGACGGATTTGGGTAGTTTGAGACAAAAGAACACAAGTATATAACATAATATATCAAGAACTCTCTCTCTACACTAATATATATATATATGAGACACTATAGAACACATCTCCAATACAAAAATATGAGATTAAATATGTAATAATTCATTCATACATAACAACAACACATAGTGTGTCCAAATTTGGGATTTTCCTACATGGACACAACCACAACACAAAGGACACTCCTATGACCTCCAAATGGACACGAAATAGACACAAATGGAGATACAACTATGGGGTCATTCCTATGGGTTCAAAATAGACCTATATGCATGAGGAAATGAAAAGGAGAAGGGATTTATACCTCCCGGTAGATCGAATCGAAGAAAAGCCTTCCCGGAGCGACACCGACACGTAGAGATTCCAAAAGGACATGAACGAGCTCCGAATCCTCCCAAACTTGGGTAGCTTCCTCCTTGGCTAGAATGGAGAAGGAAAGAAGAAGATTTGGTGGTGAAATGGAATAATTTGGTGGAGAAATTGCTAGGAATTGCTCTCTAGGAATTTGGGGAAGAACAAGAGAGAAAAATAGATGGATAATAACAAATGGGAGGCTCAACCCTATCCTTATTGTGGCTAGCCATAAAGGTGGTTTTGTCCTATTAGAAAAAGTCCAAAAGCCCCTTTTCTAGTCTATTTACTAATACATTGGTAAGGGGTTAAGTCGGGGGTAGTTTGGTCAATCCTAAAATACTAATTCATATTAATACTAACCAAAATAATTAGTCTAGTCACTAACTAAAATTTATATCATGTGCACTAAAATTAATATTATGTGGACCATGCCTAACTAGTGTGTGGGCCCGCTAGAGTCAAAACTATCCCGGGTCCCCGATACAAGTCGGAATGAGTTGAAATTCGAACCCGACTCAAATAACCCCAAAATATTACAATAAATAAATAAATAATTTAAAAATAATTTAAAAATAAAAAATGACAAAAATACCCCTGTTTCTGGAAACTGGGGGTGGCAAAACATTACATATGCATCTGTCTCCATGACATATGTGTCCTTGCCATGATAGATTGTGTGATGCCATGTTTCCAGTTATTTCTTCTCATGTTCATTTTCATGTTTCATATGCTAGTTTGCTAGATTCAGTACTTGCTCCCGTCCTGACAGGATAACGTTGTAGGTGTCCTTACTGGGGAGGAGTTACTCTGCGACACATATTATGGAGTTACTGTCGAGGACCCGGCTCTGCTTTACGAGGATGTTCCTGCGGGAAACCTCGCCTAGTTGTCTTTTGTTTACTTAGACTTTTGAGAGTAGACATGTATTAGACTATATCTTTTTGTAACTGGACATGTATCCAGTTTTACATTTCAGTTCACTTGTACTTTGACATTTTACTATATACGACGACTTTTGTGTTTGGAGCATTTATGACTTTTATTCACTTATAGAACTGTTAGAACATTTTATCTTATCCTGTTGTCTTTAGAACAGCTTACTACGTTTTATATCAAACGTAGGCTGGGCATGACTCGGCCTGGCCCAATAATTTGGGTAGCGGGTCGTGACAGAGCTGCTCACTGGTTTGATTGGCTTATTCAAATCAGATGTGGACTTGTGACTTGGGCAGATTTTTGTCAAGCCATTAGGCTCAATTTTGGGCCCTCACAATTCACCAATTATGCCATGGAGTTGAAAAGACTAACTCAAGATGGGATGGTGGAAGAATATGACTCTCAGTTTCAGAGTCTCTCCAAGAAAGTCAGAGGTCATATACGAGGAGACACTTTGACATTTCAAAGATGTCGGAGAAATCGGTTAACGAATTGAAGCTTTACTTTGAAAGTGTTATATTTGCCATAAATGACATAATGTATGGAGCGACGTAAATATACTATAATCGTGAATTATAAGCCAAATTAGTAAATTCCAGTTGGTCATTTATTAGAGTTTTTGTATTCCCCTGCAAAATACCAATAAAAGAGATTATTTTTATATGTTGTGATTCAAATTGTCTGTTTATTTTTGCTGCAATATTCTTGTTTTGGAGACCAATTATTAACTGTCCACATCTATACCTACTACAATACAATTTAGATTTATACGACAACACGTCCAGTGGCGACTTTTCGGCTCTGAAAAACCGTTGCGTGACACTAGATCTACAACAACAACAACAAAAAGTACACCAATTTGAGGCAGCAGGCTTGGGATCAGCATTGTGCGAACCTACAGATTAGATTTTATTAATTTCTAAACTTACTTTAACCTTTTAGTAATTCATAAGAAAAATTTACACTCTAAATAATACTAAAAATATAAAACTCTAAAAATTATAGAAAATATATATGCTAGTAGAAACCTATGGTGTCGAGTTTGAGGTCATTCTATTGTCGGGTTGGACTACAGTAAATCTTTGAAGCTTAACGGTAATTTATTTTCTTAGATAAAACTTACCTAATATTCTAAAAATTTAAATAAAATCTAAAACAGCCTAAAATTATATTGTAAATTTTTGTCGTTTTTATCCAACTTTTGTCCTTTTTCTCGCTTTTTTTGTCAATTTTTGTCGTTTTAAGCGATTTTTTGTCGTTTTTGTAGTTTTTTTTTTGCTGTTTTTACCGATTTTTAGTCGTTTTAGTCATTTTTTTTTCGCTTTTTGGTCATTATTACTTATTTTATGTCGTTTTTTATCATTTTTGTCGCTTTTACCGTTTTTTGTCGTTTTTGTCGCTTTTTGGTTATTTTTTGTCGTTTTAACCGATTTTTTGTCGTTTTAACCGATTTTGTGTTCTTTTTTGTCGTTTTTATCGATTATTTGTTTTAACCGATTTTTTGTCATTTTTTGTCGTTTTAACCGATTTTTTTTTTGGTCGTTTTTCCCGCATTTTGGTTTTTTGTCGTTTTTACCGATTTTATGTCGTTTTTGTCGTGCTTTGGTTATTTTGTCGTTTTTACCCTTTTTTTGTTATTTTTTGTCGTTTATACATTTTTTTCGCTTTTTGGTCATTTTTGTCGTTTTAGCCGATTTTTCGTCGTTTTTTATCGTTTTTGTCGTTTTTTGTTATTTTGTCGTTTTTACGATTTTTTTCGTTTTTACCGATTTTTTGTCCTTTTATCGGTTTTTTTATATTTGTTCATTTTTTTTCGTTATTATTATTTTTTATTTTTTTCCCGGGAATATTTATATTGTCACCAAACATGGGAATATAATTTTCCCGGGAATTTAATTCCTTGGAATTTGATTCCCGGGAATATAGAATTTCCGGCTATATAGTATTCCGCATACCAAACGCCCCCTAAGGGTGCCTCTGTAACTCTAATTTATTCTCAGTAATGTTTCGATTATAGGCTTTAAAGTTTTGTACTTATAGTTTCACGGTCCTATATTCTATAGCGTTTGTGACATCTTATTGTTATTCATCTATAGGATAAATTACAAAAAAATTCTCGTTAGATCTACGTCTTTTGCATAGAAAGGCCTATTAGAAAAATATAGCAATTTGTTCCTCCTTAGATTCTCTGCGCGAGCAAAAAGTCCAGAGAAAAACTTTGATACAGTAGGAGGTATCAAAGTTTTGATACCCCCTATGTATAACATGTGGGCCCCTCCTGTTTCGTAAAACGTGTACACATATATATATACACATAAATTTTGAAGGAGCACACATATCATACATAGGAGGTATCAAAACTTTGATACCCCCTACTGTATCAAAGTTTCTCTCAAAAGTCCCAAATTAGAGTATAAACTTTGATACCCCTACAATAAACTTTGATACCCTCTCAATTTCAGTCTCCAAATTAACCACCAAATCAATTAACTAACTACATTACAATAAACTTTTGTTAGGAAAACAATGCTACTAAACATAACCTAATCTAAATAAAAATGACGTATTTTTCCACTTTGAATATATTTTTGGAAAATTGTGAACTATAATATAACTTTCTATTAGAGTTTGATGTTCCAAAAATCTTATTTCAAGTATATTATTCTTAATTATTTTCCTATAACTTGTATCTTTATCGTTGGATGCCGAAAGAAAACAAAAAATAAAAGCAACAAAAAAATGGTTCGATAATACATAGGGGTGCAACTCAGGCGGATTGGGTCGGATTTGAGGTCAACCCGAGCCCAACCCGATGAACCATAAGCCTAGTCCGAGTCCAAGTTCGGCCCGACCTCGGGTTCAACATATGAAGCCCAAGAAAGAGCCCGGAGGATCGGGTTTCGATTGGGTTGAACTCGGATTGAGTCGGGTCCATTGGGTTTATCGGACTCTAATATAATATTTAAAATAATTTTAAACAAAACTAATATTAGACACATAATCAAATAGCAATCAAGTCTTGATCATTATAAAATACAAACTGAAATAAGATTTAGGATAGGGAGTTGAAGAGTTTGAGTGAAAAAATTTAGGATTTAAACTTTATATATATATAGCACATCGAGTCGTGGTGTACTGGTAACACCACCATGCACCTGGGGTGAGGGCCGGATTCGAGCCCTCCCTCCCACGGAGGTGGCTGGGTGGCGGTGGCCACGACCTCCGGATCAAGGTCGGGTGGAGTCGTCCACCAGCTTTGGTATGTATATATAAATCGGGTTTCGGATTCTTCGGGTAAACCGATACATGAACCTGAGCCCAATCTGATTTTTGATCGGGTTCAAATATTTTAACCCAAATTCGAATATCTTTAACCCTAACCCAACCCATTAACGGATTTATCCGATCGGGCTCAGGTTAGGCCGCCCGAGTTGCACCCCTACTAGAGCTGTCAAAATGGGCCAAGCCCGTTGGGCCGGCCCGCCCCGCCCGCCAAAAAGGTGGGTTGGGCCGAGCATTTAGGAACCCGCCAAACAGGCGGGCCTAGGTGGGCTGGCCCGCTAGTAGCCCGTCCCGCGGTGGGCTAGCCCGCGGGCCAAGTGGGTTGGCCCGCCATCTATTTTTTTATAAAATTTTTAATTTTTTTATTCAGCACATATATGAGATATGTATTATAAATGATAAAAATTCTCATTTAATGCAAGTAATGACATATAAAATATTAAATTTGGTCATTTATTTACATGAATGAAGGTGTTTTAAAGAAATATCTACTATTATAATATTTCATGTATTTTAATTTTAATTTGATGCATATGAGAGTGAGTAGAAAATATTATATATATAATTTTTTTCCTTTAAAGAAACTAAACAATAATTAAAAAATTCAAAAAAAATTAAGCGGGCCGGCCCGCCTAGCCCGCGGCCCGCCGGTGGGTTGGGCTGGGTTGGAATTTTTCCAGCCCGCCAAAATGGTGGGTCGGCCCGCCCCGTCCCGCCAAATGGTGGGTTATGGTGGGTTACGGGCCGGCCCGCCCCGCCGGCCCGTCTTGACAGCTCTAAGTCCCCTACCCCTAGTGTGCTTTTTTGATAAGTTAGTTCGTGGGCAGCTTTTGGAAGCAAGGTCATCAATATAGTAACACTATACCCAAAAATAAGTATAAAAGGAAATGTGCACGACCACAGTGGGAGTCGAACCCACGACCTTCTGATCCGAAGTCAGACGCGCTAATCCACTGCGCTATGCGGTCTACATGTCACTCTATTATCTTGGTATAGTAATGGTTTTCTTCAGAGTCCAAAGTCAGTAGGGTCGAATCGTAAATTCCCACTGGTTGTGCAGGCAATGGTCATAAACGCACACAAGCAGGTTCCCATTAATTATACTCGCAAGTCATGCTGGCTTTTGTTTTTCTTTTTTCCATTGTAATCTACAATTAGCTGCTCCCTAAACATTCCATTGGTAAAATTCTCATGGAATTACTAAACTGCAACCTAGTACACCTGCCATGAGGCTTTCAAAGATCTATACTTGAAACTACATTTACCGAACTCGAGTGACTCTTATGGTTACCGAGAAGAGGTATAAGACTCCGGCTGGGTAACGAAAGATCAGTGGATCGAGCCACGGGAGCGTATTATGTCACGTTCCGAGTCATAGAATCATTTATTAACATATTTATCTCTTGTAATCGATCGTCCTCGCTTGGACGTGATGTCGTACAAGTCTGGTATTGCACTTGTACAAGACAAAGATGGTACATAATTGATTATCTTCAAATAGGAACACATCGCAGCGGCAGAAGCAGACACATTGAAGTTAACGAGGACATTCTTTCTTATCGAATGTGAACACATCATTTGATTTGTAACAGTGGAATGAGAAGATAACTTGCAGTCACAAAGAGGTATATAAAATGATTCTCTTTATTGATAATTGAAGAAGAGTACAAGACTCGTATTGAAATACAATGCTTGTAACACATCTCACTTTACATTGATAGCCAACTGGACAATTGCTATAAAGCTTACAACTGACACTTCGATACATTAGATTACAACTCAATACCGACTTGGCTCACAACTCACTGGAACAACTGATTACAATGTTCCATACATTATGTCCTTTATAAACAGAAGACATCATCTTTTGCAATGAGAGCTTCTGTATGCCCAACAAATCTTCGATGTCACGGGACCGATCAAGCCAATCTTCGTGTCAAAATATTCCAAGCACGAGCACTTGCCCACAAAACGTGGGTCAGTACATAATATATGTACTGGCGAGCAGAATCCAACCCACTCGCCTAAACCAACATATAATGATCGATTTTAGCAAACATTCATTTGAGTAATCTTTCTAGTTGGGACCTAGCATCAGTTTACAGTTCATAGGCAATAATCATGATGAAGCATGTAAACATGTTCTTAGCAACGTAAATGGCAAGGCGACATTATAGCATTCCTATGTTATCATACTCTAACAATGTCCATGTAAAGGCATCCTTTAAGCAATGTTTTGAGTTAACATATATTGAACGTTATAGTGATTCTCTTAGCAAGGCAATACATTAGCATATTGTGTTCAACATGTTAGGCATGTTCTCATGGAAAGGCAACAACACAGCATCATTTTAATTAGCATGTTAAGCAGGCAAGTTGAACCAACATATATATTGAATATATCACATTTAAGTGAATAGCCAACTCCTCGTACCTGCATCAAATACAGGTCAGCAAATATACTTACTCCACCTGCATAAGACATTCATTAGCGTGCATCCTGACTACATGACCACTGGTGTTATTATTATATAACCATTTCGGATGTTGCCATATAGGACTTCATAGGGTATACGACGCGCCATTTCACCAGGTTGCGAGCCTGAATGAAATATCCCGATACCACGTACCCTCAAAGTACGTTTACACTTCCCCCATGGTCGGATCGGTCCCCCTAACATCCTGGGGTACCGTCCGAGGAAGCAGTCACCCCCTTGTATACAAGTTGTCCCTGACCATGCGAATGCGTGTCCAACTCGATCGTGAACATAAAACGCATGGTGAAATATTGAAATAAGTAAAGGCAATAGTGCATCATTCAACTCATCCATGTCGTTTTCAACGACTCATTATTTCCAATATTTCCATCATTTCACTTGGTGATCTCGACGATCCCAAGCCTCATCATTTTTCATTCATTGCTTCATTGCAATAGTTCTCATAATATTCCTTTCAAGGAGGAATAACCAGCATTCATTCATTTCAAAGGGACCTGGAGCATTTCATTCATTTCATAGAAACATTTATTCTTCTTTCATTGCTTATAAGAAAACATGCAACATTTTATATCTTTGTAACAGTTAAACAGAGTGTACATGATTCTAGTATTTCATTTGGATCATTGGGTCGATAGCATAGCCAGTTCTCTTCTTATTCTATCATTCATAAGACATCTCATTATTCAAGTGTTCTACTTGTTCCGACAACGTTAAGCATAAGGGACATTATCAATTCTCAGGCATCGTCACATTAGCAGTTCAAGTATAATTCGTTCAGCAATTTAATGTTCATGTGTTATTCATTTCAACGTTGGGCAACTTAAGCATCTCTATTATCCAGCAACCAAAACATGGGATATTTAGGAATAATTCATAACATAACATTCCTCTATTTAATTAAGCATGCAAGAATAAGGAGGAGGGAGTGTAGTAGCATGAAAAATATAGGGTTCATGCGGATCACATTACAAAAAAAAGCTGATCGCATGGGTGCTCTGGGTCAAGTTAATTTGGTCCGCAGAAGGAAGAGCCCCATGACAAACTTTGGGGTCCAAAATGCTCCAAACTCCATGCGGCCCATCATTGCTGTCTCAAATAGATTGATTATATTAAAATGCGACCAAACTGATTCCGGCCGCAGAAGGAAGAGCTACTTATGCGGCCAAGCTGATCAGCCGCAAAAAGCCCCTCTGACAAAGCTGACAACTCTGACACATCCTGACAAAAAAAGATAAAGATAAGATGTGGCCTTTCTAAAATGACAAGAAGTGTCTTGTCACCAGACATAGGGACCACGTGCCTGAGCATAGGGCCCACGTGTCTGAGAGTTCATGCGGTCTGAGGCATGGTCCGCAGGGGTGCTATGTGGCCAGAGAGACTGCGACCTGAGCCGCACGAGCCTTATGCAGCCCAGAATGACAAAATATGACTGAGCAATTCGCCAAGACTGCAGGAGCTATGTGGTCCAAAAGTCTCCAAACTTCATGTGGACTTGTGGCACTGCTGGTGGGACACGTGGCAAAGGGAGACTGCGACCTGAGCCGCATGAGTCTTATGCGGCCCAACATGGCCGAGCACTAAAGGACAAAGAAGACCTATGCGGTCCAAATTGCCCCAAGCTCTATGCGGCCCCTCATTGCTGTCTCAAACAGATTGATTTTATTTTGTGATAGGGCACGTGGCAAGTTGACCAAGTCTCAACCACCCAGATTTGCTACAACAAAAAAATCTCAACTAATCACCAGCTGGCAGCCAAAGATCGAGTCTTCGTGTGCTGTTATAGCCACGTGGCCATCTATGCGGCCCAAAATATACTTTATCCCGAAATTATTATAAATAGCAGGGTGCCACACCCATGCAAAAGGTTGGCAATTTTCTCAAGAGCAAAGACTGTGTCTGATAGTCCAAGGAGTAAGGCAGAGTTCCTACACTTCTTCCGAGCCTCCACCGTCACCCCCCAGAATCAAAACTAAATAATTGTACTTAGATTGTTTCTTAGGATTTCTTTCGAGGCTCTCTGTTGTACTTTCAAGTTTGCAATCAAATCTAGTTCCTCTGTAGTTCTTGTTTTGATAATTAATGGCAAACAGGGAGGACAGTTCCACTCACTTGCATAAAAAGATTTTTCTGTTCCGATCACACACAATTCCACTAAGCGTAGCTCCACCAGCGAGCCACGTTCCAATACACATTCCGTCTAGCCAGCTAAGAGAGACTGCATCAGTCTCAATTCTCCTAATTTCTAACACAAATCACGGACCAACATTCTGATAGCATCCAACAAGCCAACCAAATGCCTCGCGCGGAGCGGGGCATTACATAATATACCACTCAGAAAAAGTTTCGTCCTCGAAACTTAAAGGAACAACTCATCCTACTAATTCACTTAGTCCCAACAAGTTACTCATTCAGCTTCAATTCAATATTCATTTCAGTACACTCGGTCATCTGAAAATTACTATCTTATTGTACCACTTAACTAATCATTCAATTCGTCGTTCTTTTTTTCACAATATCTGTACTTCTCATTGATTCACCAATATTCTTCCAGCATTGTTATCTTCGTCGCAGCCTACCACTTCGTTTGGATTCATACACATATCTTAGGCATCCCCAAAATACATGCATTTCAGCCAAAGTTCGTGCTAGTGCGATTCAATAAGCTCTCTCTATAGTGTTATCTATGTCGTAGCTATCACTTCGATTGGATCCATACACATACTTTAGGCGTCCCCAAAATACATATACTTCAGCCAACTTCCATGTGAGTGTGATTCTATAAGCCACGATTGTAACTCTTTTTCCAAAATCCTAAGGTTAACCCAGCTACCTGACTATAGATACCGATCCAACATTCTCATTATGAGCAGTCAATTCTACCTCATGGAATATTTCACTGCTCGACATGCACTACTCAAGTCTTACCCTATGATTGCAATTCCCACTTATGGTCGACATATAACTTAAAAAGTCAAACATCTCTAAGGCACAAGCCGAAGCATACATCGTCTTAGGTCAATACTTATCGCTACCATCTCTCGTTCAATGCCACCAGGTCATCCTATGGGTCGCCAACGGTCAGCTATTATCCGGTTAAGTCTCGAAGGTTAGCTACACTGATAGCTAAACCTAATCATTCATGTGACTTCCCTAGAGTGGACGGCTACTAGGGATCATGCTAGTTTCTTATTCTCAGGCCAACATGCAACTAACTATTCGAGGCAACTCTACCCAAACCTATGGGATTCAACTCAGTCTGAACAACTAATCACAATTGTCGACTATGCCGACAATTGGTTATGTATTCCACGGTCGCTAGGGTCAAGTCTATCTATCCAAGGTCTTCATCAAAAAAATAATTTCCACAGAGGCTCATTCTAGACTTACCCAACGATCGACTAAGATCGATCTATCAAAATTACGGTCAATCCCAACCCGACACACGATTCTCATCATTCTAATAATCCATCAAGTAAATTTTCTAATGATTCAATTTCTATTCCAATTCCTTTGTACCCACACGAGCCCATAAGATAAGGCTAACTATTCAAGGGTCATCGATTCCGATAGTCTTAACATAACTATGGAATTATACTATTCGGTTTGTATGACAAAGTCACACCACTAAGTCATAAGCTAGCAAACCACAACCAACAGTCACCTATACCGATATTATCTAACACGTTTGCAATTTCTCAATCCCATTCGTTTTTCAGTCATCAAACTATCTTACGGGCATTCTTAAATCTCAAGCAGCAAGGGTCGAGTAGTTTATTCTATTCAATCCGACAATTATGTATCACTTAACCATCCTCTAGGCAACACCAGTATTCAGAGTCTCTACTTGTTATTTTGTGATACACTTCAAATCATCTGCATACATGTAATGACTATCCTTTGGTGATCAAGATGGGTTAACATCTATTACACCTTAGGGTCAAGGCACAGATTTCTAATATTCATTTGGGTCACCGGCAACATTTCCAAAATTTTCAGCTTAGCAACCAACTTTGTATTAGCCACATATGATTTGCATCCAACCAATCGAAGTCAACATTCAGATGTTCTAAACCACAACATTCTCTAGCCAAATCCATTTACCCATAGCATACTAATTGTCTTACTAGTCTGAGTCATCACTCGACTAAACAATTTCTAACCAAGCCACCCGTTACAATTTCTATAAATCTTGCTACCCAGCCTAACATCATCGTCAAGGGACACTTGAGTCATCTAACAACAATACATGACTCCCAGCTAAGTCTCGACACTACCCAGTACCCACAAATAGTCTCATTGCTATCCCATGGAAAGGGTCAACATACATCTCGTTTTGAGGTGGTAGTGGCAATATACCACTCAGAAACGAAGCCATTCTTAAACAATACCAACCCAATTCTATTCCGGACATTCATGATATATAATGATCGTAACACTTAGCCAACATTCTTAAGGTCTCAAAAGTACTAGCCATCACCAATGAGTCAACTCATCCGTTCTGTTGAACTCATCTATCAAATGTTTCATTCCCAATTCTTTTTCAACATCACATGCAATTCTCAACTTGTTACAGCATACATAGCCACTTTTCTTTATTCCCACATTCCGAACATCATTCACAACATAGCATACTATGGCATCGAGTCATTGTTGGGTTATTAGTGTCCAAACCAACAACAAACATTCATTCATGGGCATCACAATGTATATACTCATTGTATGGAACATCCAGTGAGCAGCCAAGAGGGTCAACGGACTTTCAGACACGAACAACATAGGATGATTACAGAACAACAACAGCATAATCGCGGAAGCAATCTTTGATGTATTCGCGGAAGCAACGTTGAGTATTCGCGGAAGCAACTTTGTTTAATCGTAGATGCAACTTTGATTGGAAATAAATCGAAGAAGAGACCAAAAACGTAAAGCCGTGCTCTGATACCAATTTGTCACGCCCCGAATCGTAGAGTCATTTATTCACATATTTATCTCTTGGAATCGATCGTCCTCGCTTGGACGTGATGTCGTACAAGTCTGGTACTGCACTTGTACAAGGCAAAGATGGTACATAATTGATTATCTTCAAATAGGAACACATCGCAGCGGCAGATGCAGACACATTAAAGTTAACAAGGACATTCTTTCTTATCGAATGGGAACACATCATTTGATTTGTAACAGTGGAATGAGAAGATAACTTGCAGTCACAGAGAGGTATATAAAAGGATTCTCTTTATTGATAATTGAAGAAGAGTACAAGACTCGCATTGAAATACAATGCTTGCAATACATCTCACTTTACATTGATAGCCAACTGGACAATTGCTATAAAGCTTACAACTGACACTTCGATACATTAGATTACATCTCGATACCGACTTGGCTCACAGCTCACTGGAACAACTGATTACAATGTTCCATACATTATGCCATTTATAGACAGAAGACATAATCTTTTGCAAGGAGAGCTTCTATACGCCCAACAAATCTTCGATGCCGCGGGACCGATCAAGCCAATCTTCGTGTCAAAATATCCCAAGCACGAGCACCTGCCCACAAAACGTGGGTCAGTACATCATCTATGTACTGGCAAGCAGAATCCAACCCACTCGCCTAAACAAATATATAGTGATCGATTTTAGCAAACATTCATTTGAGTAATCTTTCTAGTTGGTGCCTAGCATCAGTTTACAGTTCATGGGCAATAATCATGATGAAGCATGTAAACATGTTCTTAGCAACGTAAATGGCAAGGCGACATTATAGCATTCCTGTGTTATCATACTCTAACAATGTTCATGTAAAGGCATCCTTTAAGCAACGTTTGAGTTAACATATATTGAACGTTATAGTGATTCTCTTAGCAAGGCAATACATTAGCATATTGTGTTCAACATGTTAGGCAGGTTCTCATGGAAAGGCAACAACACAGCATCATTTTAATTAGCATGTTAAGCAGGCAAGTTGAACCAACATATATATTGAATATATCACATTTAAGTAAATAGCCAACTCCTCGTACCTGCATCAAATACAGGTCAGCAGATATACTTACTCCACCTGCATAAGACATTCATTAGCGTGCATCCTGACTACATGGCCATTGGTGTTATTATTATATAACCATTTCGGACGTTGCCATATAGGACTTCATAGGGTATACGATGCGCCATTTCATCAGGTTGCGAGCCTGAATGAAATGTCCCGATACCACGTACCCTCAAGTACGTTTACACTTCCCTCATGGTCGGATCGATCCCCCTAACGTCCCGGGGTACCGTCCGAAGAAGCAGTCACCCCCTTGTATACAAGCTATCCCTGACCATGCGAATGCGTGTCCAACTCGATCGTGAACATAAAACGCATGGTGAAATATTGAAATAAGTAAAGGCAATAGTACATCATTCAACTCATCCATGTCGTTTTCAACGACTCATCATTTCCAATATTTCCATCATTTCACTTGGTGATCTCGACGATCCCAAGCATCATCATTTTTCATTCATTGCTTCATTGCAACAGTTCTCATAATATTCCTTTCAAGGAAGAATAACCAGCATTCATTCATTTCAAAGGGACCTATAGCATTTCATTCATTTCATAGAAACATTTATTCTTCTTTCATTGCTTATAAGAAAACAGGCAACACTTTATATCTTTGCAACAGTTATACATAGTATACATGATTCTAGTATTTCATTTGGATCATTGGGTCGATAGCATAGTCAGTTCTCTTCTTATTCTATCATTCACAAGGCATCTCATTATTCAAGTGTTCTACTTAGGGGTGGGCATACGGTTCTAGGACCCGCGGTTCCGACCCGACCCGAACCGTAAAATGTCTAAACAAGCAGGTTCCTAAATTTTGAAATTTAAACGGGACGGACCGAGACGGGTTATGTAACATTAACGGGTCGGGACGGGTCCTATTTTTAAAATAAACGGGGCCCTAGCCCGACCCGTTTCTAGGAGTATATATATATATATTTTTTTATCAATTTTTAGCATTTTTTGTTATTATAGTCTATACATAATAGAATATCTTATTGTTTACTAAACAAATTCTAGAAGTTTAGGAAGACATTAGACTTGTTTTGTTCTTATAGACAATATAAGATATGTAAATGTTTACTATTATAGAATTTTTTAAACTTTTTTTTGGACTTGTTTGGACCCGCGGGTCGACCCGTTTCAGACCCGTTTCAAACGGGTCGGGTCCGGTCCGGGTCCAATATTTTTTGGACCCGTCCCGCCCCGTCTCGCCAAGTAACGGGTCCGGTCCGGGTCCAACAAATTTGGGCCCGGCCCGATCCGTGCCCACCCCTAGTTCTACTTGTTCCGACAACGTTAAACATAAGGGACATTATCAAATCATTCTCAGGCATCGTCACATTAGCAGTTCAAGTGTTATTCGTTCAGCAATTCAATGTTCATGTGTTATTCATTTCAACATTAGGCAACTTAAGCATCTCTATTATCCAACAAGCCAACCAAATACCTCACACGGAACGGGACATTACATCTCAAAAATAATAATAAATAAATAAATAAATACTTGAAACATTCACAAGCTTACTGGTAAGACCCTTCACCAATACAAAGATGTTAGCCACTGGCTCAACCATCTGTCTGACCCGATCACTCCTCGACATTCACTGCTTACTTCATATTCCCACATCAATCCTCTATTGGCTCATTAGAGAGAACAAATGATTTTGTTCATCTGCTTAATCATTATTAACTGCTACTTCAACCCTCTCTTGAATAATATAGACATACAACTTTCAGCTGTCTCATTTGTTCTCTCTCTAATTATGTCAAACACAAATCATTCAATAGCACTGATCTAGAATCTCAGTATACGTGAGGATAATTAAAAGAACAATAATTATAAAAAAACCAGGTCATAGTAACGTACACATATACCCATTCAATGTGTATCCAAGAGGATCAACAGCCATGAAAAATTATAAAAAATACATATAATTATAAAAATCAGGTAGTATGTTGTATCTACTTAAACAGGAACATAGGAGAGAGGAGCTTCCTCGTATTGCTCAAATTCTTCCGTTCTACCCAATGTGCTAGTGTTTGTGGATTAAATAACTTACATATATAATTTCTGCAAAATTTGAAGTGAAGGTTCTTGAAAAGATTTTCAGGTGCGTTCATCATCCTTAGGGAAGCCAAATAAGACTGTTCGAGTGCTGTGGATGAAGATGCTACAGCTCATTCTTCATCTTCTTCGTCATCATCCTCCTCATCTTCATCAGTACCCTTCTACAAACATGAATCAATAATGAAATAAATTAGAGAAAATAACAAAGCCAGTATTATCAGTTAACATAAAAAAACAACCCAAAAAAAGGGAAAAAAAAAGGGTTAATTGCATTAACTACCCCTATGTTTTACACTTATTATACGGACCACCCATGCTTTGAAACTAATTACATGGACACCCCCATATAGTTTCTATTTTCTATAGAAACTAATAACACTGACAACCCATATGGTTAATAAAATTTATAGAGAGGGGTGGTCAGTGTAATTATTTTCAGAATAGGGGTAGTCCCTGAAATACTCATGAAACATAGGGGTGGTCAGCGTAATAAACCCGAAAAAAAAGGTTCGGAAAAGAGGATAAAGAGAAACTTTGTGAACATAAAAATTGGTGTATCGGAAAACAAATAATTACTAATAAATTAGAAAGAAATTATACATTTAGACATAATTTTAAGTATTTTTGTGTGGTTTCTTAGTATTTTTGAAATTGAACGAGATAATAGTCACATGCGATAAATAAATTTTCTTCATTTACATGTTTTTATAACTTTACTAGACTTTTACACCCTTTCTGGTTGGTCTTTCTCCAGTTTTCTATCAAATAGATTGCGAAAGAGACCTCCAACGTTAGTATCAGTCAGTATTTGTAGTTGTTGGTATCGGATCGGGACATGCCAAACCGTATCAGTACCATATCGACTGTTATCGTATAGGTATCAGCCGATACTGCAAACTATGGTTTGAATCATTCCATCCTAGATTGTTTGCATCAGAAACACAAGATTCATCTCTTTAACTACTTTTTGTTTAATGTTGGATACAATGTGATCCAATCTTTTGTTCTTGATTCTAGGATCATTTTGGAGAATGGAGACTCCTAACCCTGGATCAAGCAAGTCCGATTTTTACAGTTTTTAAAACAAAGAAACGAGACCGATTGATCAATGGGTTGAAATCTACAAAACACACGACTTATAATCCGTATGTTTTAGAACATGACATCAAGATAAGCGTGTGGATCACCATTTTGCCCCCCACCCTGGTTTTTAACAAATAAGCTCATGAAAGGGCTCATACTGAAGTGGGAAAGAGCAGAAAGGACTGCACTGGAGAGAATTACAGTGGAAGCTCGACAAAGATCCATGGCAGAGGCCCGGGAAAAATCAGAGAGCTTCTGCTGAAGCTCTGGAGAAGTCATTAGCTGAGAAGGTGCTGCAGTTGAGCGAGCAACAGCAGAAGCTCCGGAGTGCGATGTAGAAAAAGTGCTTGCTGAGAAAGCTGCTTCTGATGCAAGGCGTCATGCAGAGAGGTTTAATGCAACTTCAAGGGAAGTAGGGGCAATGATAGGGAGGATGGTGAAATAAATCCGAAGCCTAGTTTTGCGGGCATGCAGAATGGTCCACGCGATGCACGGTTTCGAAGTGCAAGTTCTAGCAGTTTTCTTAAAAATACAGATTATCATCTTCAAGGTAATGGTGACTCATCCTTGAGGTGCAAAACCAGTCTGGAGAGGCATCAGAGGACGGTTGAACATGCGGCAAAAGCCCTTGCAGAAAAAGAATATGCGTTATATTCTTGCTCAAAGAGAGCAAGCAGAGAGAAATAGGTTGGCAGAATCTCTGGATGCTGATGTCAGGAGATGGTGAACTGGAAAAGAAGGCAACTTGAGGGGAGTCCATTTTTGTTCACCCACCAAAACTAGGGTTGATGTTCACCCTTCCACTTAAGGGTTGCCACGGGTCAAATTATTGGTCAAAACCACTTTGGATGTTCACAATGCCACTCTCAAAGTGGTTTTAGGTTGGATGAATTTAACACGTGGCGACCCCTGGAGTCCATTTTTGTTCACCCACCAAAACTAGGGTGGATGTTCACCCTTCCACTCAAGGGTTGCCATGTGTCAAATTCATCCAACCTAAAAACCATTTTGAGAGGCATTGTGAACATCCAAAATGGTTTTGACCACTAATTTGACACGTGGCAACCCTTAAGTGGAAGGGTGAACGTCCACACTAGTTTTGGTGTGTGAGAAAAAATGGACTCACTTGAGGGCCCTTCTGTCCACACTTCAATATATCCTTCGACCTGATACTAGTTGGCAGCCAATACCCTTAAATGATAGCTGTAGGTGTTAAAAAAGCATACAGGAAGGCTGTAGCATAACAGCTGTGAGTGTTAAAAAAGCATACAGGAAGGCTACTCTTTGTGTTCATCCAGACAAACTACAGCAGAGGGGTGCTAGCGTTCGACAAATTACATAGGCGAGAAGGTTTTTGATCTTCTTAAGGCGGCGTGGAACAGATTCAATTTGGAGGAGCGATAGCATACATCATGGTCTTCATAGCTAACTCTAATCTATTGTAGAGTTAGGAGTTTGTAATTGGACAGGGCAAGTTCAATTGTAGCTATATTCTGGGCAGTTTCTTTTGCATTTGTAAATGAATTATATACAAGTGCCTATTTATAAATCTATTGATGAGCTTACTCTCACACACACACACATATATAAGCCTACCTCATCAATTTCATCCAATGTAGGACTATAATATAACCACATTCTAACACACCTAGTATATCTGAGACTCACCCTCAAGCTAATACCAAGGTCCACAATATCGGTATTGAACCTACCTATGAGTATCGGAATCGGCACTATTGACGGTTTCGGATCGGAGTATCGAATTTTTTGGTATCGAATAGCAAATAAATATTAATAAATTATTAAAGGTTTAAAAGAAAAAATATTTTATACATTTATGCATAATTTTAAGTATTTTATGCGTTATTTCTTAGTATTTTTGAAATAGAATGAAAATAATAGCCAACATTGCTGATTGGTTTACCTATAATAAATAAATTTTCTTCATTTACATGCTTTTAAAACATGTTCGAATCTTTGTCGAATTGACTGAAAAGAGATCCCCAAGGTCGATAGCGGTCATTATCGAATCAAGAGATGCTAAACCGTATTGTTATTGGCCGTAGCGGTATCAGCCGATACTGCAAACTATGGCTAAAACATGTTCAGCTTATTACATAAATAAAACTTAAAAACTAAACACGTATATATAGAGAGAGAACCTTCCACGTGAAGCCTATCGAGTGTGGGGCTAAACATAGAACCACATACTCTCTAAAATAGTAACACTATATATATATATATATATATATATATATATATATATATATAGAGGAAAACTTGGTGGAACTTTTGAAATCCTAAAATACCCTTGAGCATTTTATAAACATGATGTTATTATGTCAACTTGCATGTCATTTATGTTTAAGAGTCAAACCAATAAAGATTGCATGCTATAAAATCTTCTTTTTTCCATACAATTCTTCATGTTCCAATGGTAATAAATTTTTCTGTCATTACCATTTTTCAAAGGTTATTATTCTAAAATACAAAATTAAAAAAAAGGAACATAATTCTTACTTCGAATCACTTGACATTGTAAAAAGAAAACACACACATAAATAGTCACCTGGAAAAGACAAAAAGATGACAGCTGACCTTATGATATTCTAATTAAATACATGCAAAGCACGTACATGTAGACTATATATATATATATATATATATATATATATATAAGCCAGGCGAGCTAAGTGAGGCGAACGCCACCCACGGGACAGTAAGAAGATCGAATGCAACGAGAAAGTGAAGTAAGAGCATGCAATTAGAGAGGTTGCAATATATATATATATATATATATATATATATATATATATATATATGTTCTACTACATAATAGGAAAACTTGGTGGTATAACTTTTGAATTCCTAAAATACCCTTGAGCATTTTATAAACATGATGTTATTATGTCAACTTGCATGTCATTTATGTTTAAGAGTCAAACCAATAAAGATTGCATGCTATGAAGTTTTCTTTTTTCCATACAACTCTTCATGTTCCAATGGTAATAAATTTTTCTGTCCTTACCATTTTTCAAAGGTTATTATTCTAAAATACAAAATTAAAAAAAGAACAAAATTCGTACTCCGAATCTCTTGACGTTGTAAAAAGAAAACACATACACATAAATAGTTACCTAGAAAAGACGAAAAGATGACAGCTGACCTTATTCTAATTACGTGCAAAAGCACGTACAAGTAGACTAGTGTGTGTGTGTGTATATATATATATATATATATATATATATATATATATATATATATATATATATATTCGCTCACAGAGTCGTAAGCCATGCGAGCGAAGTGAGGCGAACGCCACCCACGGGACAGTAAGAAGACCGAATGCAACGAGAAAGTGAAGTAAGAGCATGCAATTAGAGAGGTTGCAAGATATGTAGGTAAGGCCTCCGTTAATTGTGTACAAACAAAATAAGAGTCCAAAGGTTGGGTAAGAAAGGGTTTAGCTAATAGAAAAATGGACTCTTCTGGTAACCAGTAAGACCACTCATCCGTGGATGCCTAGATTCCTACACTAATTTCCACTCAATTCATTATTTTTTTTCTTAGGAGTCCCAATTGATAAAGATGGTAAGCAAAATTTCAGCATAGTGCTGGTGGATCGAGATATGCAGCAGGGGGCAGAAGATGACAATAGTGATCACATTGAAGACGAAGAGAATACTCTCTCTCTCTCTCTCTCTCTCTCTCTCTCTCTCTCTCTCTCTCTCTATATATATATATATATATATATATATATATATCCTAGCCTTACGCCAATAAATGTGTACAACAAGTGTCTTCCAAATCTAAAAGTGGTCTTTGAGTTGCAAATTAGCATCCAAGCAATGACAATAATTTACCACTTGAAAGACATTTTAAAACCTGTGATTGACGAGGCTTAGATAAACCTATAGTTACAAATCAAAGAGCTGATTAGTGATAACATTACTAAGATTTTGAAAAACCACAGAACAAAAGTACAGTCGAGAACTTGGGATTAAAACAACACATTTTGCTAAGAGAACGAGAACAAAATCAAGCATGTATCAGATGTGCTGTTAAAGT
Source organism: Iris pallida (assembly GCA_029216955.1). NCBI lineage: Eukaryota > Viridiplantae > Streptophyta > Magnoliopsida > Asparagales > Iridaceae > Iris > Iris pallida. The sequence goes on along the minus strand of JANAVB010043220.1, from coordinate 12,806,367 downwards.
TATTAAAAATTTGATACCTCATCCTCATCTTCATCTCCATCAAAGTCCTCGTCAGCCTCCTGCACCAGTGAGGTTACAAATTACTTTACATGCCTCAGTAAAGATAGACTGTAGGCACTGCAGCAACGAAGAGATTGTTCTCAAAAGGAGAGATTAATAGAGGAGGAAAACTTACATTGTTGAAGTACCTCAAAGGGTTTGGCCATAAATCTTCCTTTATTAAGTCACCCACCTGTATTTATAAATAAGCACATACATTGAGAAACAAATGGAAGTCGAGACTAAAATTGAACTATTTTAGCAAAATGAAAATGAACAAGTTAATAAGCTAAATGCCTGCACATTTCAGGCACTACGTAGGTAATAACTCATCTGCTTGGGTGTCTGAAGAGTAGAAACTAAATAGGCAAGTGGCAGGAAGAGCTCTATTACATTTACCTCATCGCAAAATCCTTCTAGCCCGTGTTTCTGTTCTGTTTCCTCGAACCAGCTAAAGAAACTGCAGTAGCAGAAAGACAATTTGAATATATCAGGGCTTACACAGCATATGGATAACATGATCAATTAATTTATATCATTAATTAATGAGTACGAAGAGATGCCTCTGAAACCTAACACTCAAGTTCACACATGACCTAATATAGTCAAGAATGTAACTGATTCCTGTTGTGGAGACTTGGGAAAATTCCGCACTAGTCAATGAAGACCAAGCTCCTGAATGCATGTCAATCTCACAAGGAGAAATTGAAAGCGATTAAAATCGCTAGTAAAGTGCAGCAGAAGTCCTAGCATAATGATGTGCTTAAGAAGCTAGGAGTCGAAACTATTTGAAAACTAGTAACAAAGTTGTTGAAGATAGAACAAAGCTATAGAAAGATGGAACAACATGCTGGGGTGGTCAAAACCACCATTGCTTAAAACGATATTCGACCATTTCAGTTGATCCGCTCCCAAGAACCAACAACTTCTGAGGAACTTTTGGAGCTCTTGAAAGTCACTCTTCGTCATATAGAGCATTGACGTACTGTAACAATGGCACTCGGAGCAAAATGGCACTCGGTTGTTGTTTCTGTAGGGGATTATCCTCTCTTCTCTCGTGTGTGCACTAAGTGTTGGAACACAATGTATAGAGAAGCAATCCCCTGAGCAGCGGTAACCGCCCACTAATAACGTGGGCGAAAGACCATGGAGTAACTCCCTATTTAATAGGACAACTAGTAGCAGTAACTCTCTATTAATATGGCAGTTACAAAAACGAATAGGCTTGAGAGGGGCTACCATGGAGTAACCAACCAACAGCGTTGCCGCGGAGCTACCAACGGGCTGCCGCGGAGCTACAGTCTAGCTTCTGCAGCGTTACCAACTAGCTTCCGAGTCCGAGCTAGGCAAAGATTCCTCCAAGAAATTTGTAACAAAACAAATCCTTCTTGAGGTTTTCCTTGCCCACTAGAAAACTCCCCCACCATTCAAACCACTTGAGCTAACACACCTCATGAGTAATAGACAATAAATGATAGCTCAAATATTGAAATAAGCACACTTGGGGTTTGCCTCAACATGAATGGTGTAACCGGGTAACTAGCGACCAAATTCAATAAACCACAACAATTCCTAGCTTATACCAGTTATAGATATGCACATCTCTATACGACTGGCTAGTAATGGATGACCATATTGGTATAACTCTCTATGATTATCTTGCACTAGTAAGATATGTTGAAAGTAAATTAGACACACAAGAACCACAGTAATCCTTTTCCATACTCAACGAAACAATACAAAGCAAATTAAATCCAGAACACTACTCAATATTGCATGATGAAGTAGTATACACTATGGACCAATACCCTGGCAATTAGACCACTGCATAATAGAATTTGGATCCACGTCTCAAGAATAGAGAATCAGCAAACAAACCTATATTTTGACTCTTAATGATACAAAATGTTAAATATAACAATATGAAATGTTAATTATATAAGCCAAATCTTAGAGGTATCTAATGTCAAGTTCAACATGTCAATATACAAAACCAATTTCCAAGTCATTAGAGCACAAAATTAGTATTACAGAACAGTAAATTAAATGATAATCAGGAAATCAACGTAATAGATAGAGTGATATTGTGTAAGATAATTATCATATGGAAACTAGCCTTTCTTCAGTAAGAGGTCGTTTTGCCCCCTTCTTCTCATGAGAGACGCCATTGGAAATATGCTTCAGAGAACAGCAAAAACAATTTGTTATATATAAATATTAACAAAATCATTTGTCCAATTCAGATGTTCTATAAGATTCTGCCTTACCATGCCCTCCTTCCACTTAATTTCTGTGCCAGTTACATTAGTAGTCCCTTCATCAAGGAAGGTGTACGTCTTTGTCAGCTTTGTATCTTCAAAATAGGGATTGGACGAGAAATTCTAGACATAACAATATAAGAAGTTTAAATATTGTACCCAAAAGAGACTTCTTAAGAAAGAGAAAATAGTATAAAATCGACCAGGCACCCACCAAAGTAATGGTGTACCCTGACTTCACATCTTTCGAGTCTTCCACATCTAGTGAAACCAAGTACTTGAAAATCTGCATCAAGGCGAAGTTGTAGAACTTAAGTTCTGGAATAGCAAAAGAAGTCCAAAAGGAAAAGGAAAAAAGGACCGCCCTTAGCTCAGGTTTAGGATCCAACCAAGCATTTGACAAACACACTCGCAAAGTTGCAGAAATTGAGTTGTAGCATTAACAGTGCAGAATTATGAACACAAGTTCAAGTTGCTCAGATTTAGTATCCAATCAGACCCAGTCAGCTAAAGCATTCGACAGATACATCCACATTTGAAGGCAAAATGGAAATAATCCTAGCAACTTTAACATAAGTGTGCACTTGTGTTAGCATACCTTCTGATCTTCCTCAGATAGAAGATCGCCAAGAACAGGATGGCTCAAAAACTGCAGAGGAACAACCAAGGAGCAAATTAATCAAGTGACTAGGAAGAACCTTTAGAAGAAACATCTCCAACGTATCATAATCTGATTACATACAGAAGTTAACCAAAAGTCAGGAATAGACTGAATAATCTCATTCCGCTTCTTGTAAACGGGCCTGCGTATCTCATTATATTTCTGCTCTACCTCCAAAACTTTATCACTTGCTTCTTCATTGACCTATCAAGCATATAATAGATTAGAACAGGCGACAATATTCAGCATAAAGCATATAGGCTTATAGCTATACCATGGTTTTACACATTCAAATTTGTTGGAACCATCACTTAACTACAGGAAAAATAAATCCAACTTCCCCAAAGGAGCAATTGGGCATGAACCAAAAAGGGTGTCTGGTGCCACGAGGCTCCCATTATTGAAGAGTCTAGGGGTAATATTATACAAGACCGTCCAGAGCAAAATTGTTCTCCAGAAGGCTTTGAAGATAACATGCGGAAAAGGGTGTTTCCATAACTGGCAGCCACAAAGTTAGATATTTTCGCTCCAATATAGTTTTATATATTAATTCTATTATGTTATACCAACAAATTAAAACTTTTATTTGCATAGACTTCTAACAAAATTCCCCTTTTTGATGATATAAGTTGTAATATTACAAAATTATCATCCAGATGCACAGAAGTACCAACTTTTATCCAAAACTTGTTGCTGTATATATAGGTATGCTCCAATGAAAGCAGTTATTTTGTTGGTATTTTCGATCTCTCTCAACGAAATAAAATTATCATCGGAATAGACAGATCTTTTTACAACAAAACAGAGTTTGTTGGTAGATAATATCATAATAAGATAAGATATAGCAAATCTAGACACTTTATTGCTAAAAGGACTTTTTCATGTAGTGATTCTAGTTTTTGTAATTTATGTTAGGTTGGTAAAACAAGTGTATGTTTGTTCAAGTATTCTATAAGAACTCTCATCTATTTGGATAAAATTTTTAGTTAAGGAAGCCTTAAAAATCTTTACTTTCTGGCCTGGTTATGCTACGCAATAGAAGGCGACAAATTTTTTTTCCAACATCCCATGGATTATACACACACACACACACACAAAAGCAAAATAACCCGTGCACCGCACGATAAATAATGTAATTATTGAAAAGTTTGATCGCACAATATAATTTAACATTAGTACAATATTAAATAAATTAGTCTAATTTATATTTTAGATAAACCTCTTGAGGGGAGTCAGTTGTTAAAAGATATAGAAATATTAATTTTGTATGGAATTCTTAATTTCATGAAAAAGGATTAAAAATTACAATCTCCCAATCTTTTAAATGATATGGAAACCATTATTTCATGAGAATAAATATTTAAAACAATATGAAAATCTCAGTATTCTAAATGGTGGTCGAGGCATCCACCTAGGCGGCGCCTAGGTGCAGGGCCGGCCATGGGGTAAGCCTGACAAGACTTCGGGCTTGGGCGACCGGTCCAACAAAAATTCAAATTAAACATTTATCTTTCAGTAAGGGTAAAGGGCAACAAAAATTAGCTCCGGCTAAGGCAACCCAAACCGCGGGGCCAGCCCTGCCTAGGTGCGAGGCAGCCGCTTACTGCACTGCTTTTGCGGTTGGCGATGGTCCGCTGGAGTAGGTGGTCAGCGGATGTTTTGGTGGAGGTGAGACGGCATAGACGGACGCCTAGACGGAGCAATATTTTCCTATATGTTTTGGCAAAACAGTTTTGCAAGCATTATGCACCTATGATTCACTTTTACAAGATAGAAACTCAATAAATCTTCTTATACAACTTAGTTATGCATAAAATATCCTTAATATATGCATACTATGTAAATAAACAATAAAATAGTAAAAACAAAATGTGCAAAATGTATCAAGCGCCTACGCGACATATGGACCCTCTCTGCTGCACACCCGCCTACCGACGTTTAGAACCTTAGCAAATCCTTTAGACTTGACTTATATATATATATATATATATATATATATATATATATATATAAAAGGTTCGAGTCTATTAGAATTAATAATAGGTCTAGATAGCTTAGATGGATTTTTTGCCAGATAATGGCTTTCTTTCTTCATTCAAACAAAGCCACATCACAAAAGAGGCCATACTTTACTTCAGAAGGTATGGGTAGGGTTTGAACTTTGAGGTCTTGAATCTACTATCAATATTACATTTTGCTATTTTTGAAACCATAATAAACTCTAATTAGAACAAGGTCTTGTGTCAAACACTAAGAGGGGGAGTAGTGCATCTTCATGAGTCTTCCTATGGGAAAACACCAAAGATAAAACTATCCTCCTTTTTACACTTATCACCTCAGAAATTTCATTTGTGGATCATAAATAATCCTGCATTGTTTTGCAGTCACCTCTTTAAAAAATCTACTGCTAGAGAGCAACCGCAACGGACAATCAGAAGATCCCACTATATTATACGGAAGACAAAGCCTCACTCGCCTCAACCCACACGCTGGGATAGTATTAACACTTCCCTTTAATTTAATTTCTAGTTTGTACCGGTTATAAAATACTCATCAACATTACCCGACATTTCTTATTATTAACAAGTTAAGCTATTTATTATCAACAAAGACCTAATTTCAGTAGGAGATTGACCACGCAATATGGAAGAACTTCTCACTGGTGAATTAAATTCCCAAATTGGGTTAAACATTTTTTTTAAATAGACACAAATTAAGAATCTCGGGTACTCCAAAACACGGTGGCATGGCCGTGTCCACGAAATCCGTATTGTGTCCGTCTTGTCGTGCCCGTGCCACCTAGCACGCAAAAACGTCTCGTCCTCAGAAGATCTTTCCACAAATTTGTAAACATGTTCTCCTTCAAACCCTTTCTAAACCTATATCAATCAACATTCGATCAAAATTTACTAAACTAATCATCGACAAGCCAGACAATAGCAGATCAGGAACATGACAATATTATGGAAAAAAAAAAAAACCAAATTTACGAATCTCGAATCGATCAAATCACCTTCTCGAGTTCGTCCTGGATCTCCTGCAGCTTCTCGATGGAGAGCACGAGCTCCCCGTCGATGTGCTCCGGTTCCTCCTCCGCCCCCCTCTCCCCAACCTTCGTCTTCTTCCCCTTGTCCGCCACCATCTTCATCGCCCAAACCCTAACCCTAATTTCGCGAAACCCTAACTTTTGGGGAGGAAAAGAAAGCGAAATCCTAATTTCTATATAGAGAGAAGGGCTTTAGAAAGGGTTTTAGACACACCACGGAGAGGAGCGGCAAGGTGCTGTCAAGGTATTTATATCCCTTCTTATGGTCACCGCAGTATGGTTACCGGTGCTAACTGTACTTGTGGGTTCTTTTGGATTGTGGGGGAATTAATAACACTATGGTAACCGGAATCGAGGGATAAGGGTGGGTCCCTTCCTTCAAACCCTAGCTAAGCAGCCTAAGCGTTATGACATGTATGGCCACCTCCTTCTTTTTCGGCCGTTGGATCAGTGGACTTTTGATCTTGGGGAAAAATCTGGACCGTTAAGTTGGTTGAGTGAGATGAATCAACCCAACATTTGGGTTAAACAAACTGGTCATCACCTTAATGTGTCAGGAGTTTGAATCGTCAATTTTAGTTTGAATCAAACACTATAAAAAAAAGTAGTTACATTTATTTCAAAAAAAAAATTAGTGATTAATTGTGTACGAAGTCGTGAGTTTTGTAATATTTTTCCCCAACTAGTGACATGAATATGATGAAAGACTTTTTTGTTCAATAATATTTGGCAAATGAAATTAACCAAACTAAAGTTAGTTTTATGTGTTGTTAAAGTTCATATAAATACGTTAAAATTTTAGGTGATGGTCCAAGAGTAAATACTTACAAGAAGATTTAGATAAAAAATTTATTTATATATATATATATAAATATAAATGACCTCTAGCCTAGTGGTTAAGAGAGATGCATGCGGCCCGAGTGGTCAGGAGTTCGAATCCCAGTGGGAGCGATTCCAGAAACTAATTACCCTTGCTTCAAAGATCATTCCGTATTTATTTGTGTTATATGTTGTATCAAACACAACAACATCACCAAAAAAATTGTATGACTTTCTTGAAATAGGATCTGCCCAGAAACATCTTGCAAGTCTATTGTTTGAGTCTGTTTCGAAGTCAAAAAAGAACATTGGATTATTCTCTCTCTAATGTGAAGTGCTCAATTAGTGTCTCTGCATCAAAACCTCTATGCTCCTCTCTTAAATCCCGCTCATAATTTCTAATATCTTTATCTGTACACCCCATATATTCAGGTTGTGAAACCCATATTTTGTGAATAATTATTATTAGTGTTTTAGTATTAATCATCAATATTTCTAAAATTATAATTATTATTAATATTATTATTATTATATATTTGGGTAAAAATGATTTCGAAAATAAATTTATAACAGGGCTTTTGATTTTCGGACCCAGACCCGAGTTCGAGCCCAGACCCAGGTCCGAGCCCAATTCCTTCTCTATTAAAAACTTGATTTTTAGACTTGGTTAAATCTTCAAATAAAAAAAAAAAAAAAAAAAAAAAAAAAAAAAAAAAAAATTACTTTGTGCTGGCCCCGAAGAACCAGCATTTGGAGTACGTGACTTTTTCCCTCCCCAACTCATTCTCCACCATACGTTTCCAACGTTACAACCCAACTCTTCCACTCCCCTCTTATAACTTTCCACAGCATTAAACCCCACTCTTCCCTTTATTATTTCCTCCTCACCACACGAGTATTTCCCCCACTCTCTTTTAATCCCACGTCCCCCACTACTTCCCCCACGATCTCAGTACAGCAAATCATTTTCTTTTCTTCCCCACAACTCTCAAAGCATCACAACCCATCTCTCTTTCTCTCTCACGCTCAAGTTCTTCCCTATGGGAAAGAGACTCTCAAAACCCATTTTTTTTCTTCCTCTCTCTCTCTGTGGGTTTTCCCCAAACCCGAGCTCCTCACCCGTGCGCGCGACCCTAGGCCGGGCTCCCTTGCTCCGGCGAGCCGCTGCCCCGCCTTTTCCGCCGTTCTCCGCCGCCCGACCGCCGTCCAGCGGTTCCCGCTGCGCGTCCGGCGAGCCCCCTCCGCCGCAGCAGCGTGCTCTCCTCCCCGTCCGCCATCCGCCGACCTCCGCGGATTCGCGCAGTCGCCCCGACTCCGCCGTCCAGCGGCAGACCCCGTCCGCGCTGCCGTTCTCCGTGGCCGGCGACCGCCTCCCGCGCCGCCGCAAAACCCCCTTCGTCGAGCCCTCTCCCGCGGCCAGAACCGCGCCCCTCTCCGGCCGTTCTTCGCCGCGACCCCCGCTGTCCAACGGCCGTCCGTGGCCGACGCCCCGCGCCGGCAGCAGCCCGCTGTCTTCTGTGACCGCGATCCCTTCCGCGGTGTCCGCTGCCATTCCCGAGGCCGGCAGTCCCCGCTGTGCTGTCCAGCACCCTTTCCGTGGACTTTCCCGCGGTTCGGATCTTCGTCCTGCTGCCGACTTAGTTCGGATTCCATTCCCGAGTTTTTCCCGCGGCTCCCCGCCAACGGAAACTGGTAATTTCTGTTAATCAGAGTAGTTCGTCCCTCCCGTGAGTCAATGATGATAGATCGGTCCCCTGGTTCCCTCCTGGGAATCCGGATAGCTGCGTTTTATATTTCGATTAGCTGCGTTAGTTTGATTGCCTGTGTTTTATTTGCTGGGTTGGCGTGAATTGGATGGATTTTGGATTCCCGGATATTTCGGGAATTATTTCTGTGGTGTTGGAATTATTTTGGTGGATATTTCTGTGGACTATTTTGGTTGGAAATGGGTTTTCCCTGGTTTGGGACATTTTGCAGGTGTTTGTTGGCGCACTTCCCAGTTTTGGGTTTGTCCCGGAATAGAGGAAGTGCTGCCCAAATTTTTTACAAAATTATATTTTTATTAATTTCAAAACTGGCTTTCAAAAATGAATTTCTAACTGATTTTCGGGCGACGACCGTACCGGTCTGTGGGCCCCGACGAAATGCAAACGCACCGGTCCGACCGGACGTTGAGGCATAAACCGAATTTGAGGAAATGGACCGAGTCTGAGACTCTTAGTTTTCATCTTTAATTATTTTAATTAATATTTAGGCTATTTACTATAGTTAGTTGATTACCGCACTTTATTTAATAATTTAAGTCATTTTCTCTTATTTGATGTAAAAGAAAATTGTACAGGGCATAAGCCCACCCTAGGACCATTAGCTGTGCCAATGTATTGTGTAGCATAGTTTTATTTTATTTTTATTTTTCTGGTGGATGTGGAATTTGGGTGGTTTTTGATTAGTCGCATAATCGTAGATTAGAGCGCGATTTACTGATTAATTAAGAACTAATTAAAATGGATAAAATATTAGTAAATAACTAGTTCACGGTTTATCACTAAAAGAAAACTGTATTTTTATAAATATATTACAAAACACAAAGTTTTCCAAATTGTAATTGATTCTCGTGTGTTTTCCAAATAATCCAATTAACCGGTTTAATCAACGCACGTAGTTGCGACGTAATCGTTAGCTGTAGTTTAATACAATTTAAAATTGATTAGGACAAAAACTAGAGATTGTAACTAGCACATCTAGATATGGGTTGAATATTGTTTCTAAGTCTGGAATCTCAAATGTAGGATTTCGAGGAAGTGTTTGACCTAGTTCCCCGGTACAGACTCTCGATCCAGTCACAATAACAAAGGCAAGTGCAGTTATGTCTATTTGGTAATTTATCTAGTAATTGTTTTATTGCAATTTTAAACCACATTGCTACACGGAACTCTCTCCTAGAGTTCGAATATTGACTCATTGATTGAATCTGATTGACTCGGGATATTGGGGGAGTAGTGTAGCGTCTATGACCAATACCCCTATATTGCATCATTGATTGTGCGAGCTGATTCCTCCTATACACGAGGATAGGCCGGACCGTATCATTAGGATATAATTGAATCATCCCAAGCCGGTCATAGTTCGTTACCTACTCAAATCACATTGTTTTCAATTGTAGAATTGTGAAAAATATTGTTAAAGTATTTCAAATTGTTTAACATTGCAAATTTCAAATTATTATTTGAATTATTGGATATTCGTAATTGTACTTTGCTCCCTCCTGACTGGAGACCCAACATTTTAGGTATCACTGATGAGGCTTTGTTACGCGATCCCAAGACGAGGAATTCGAGATTGCTGAGCTGTTTGCCTAGAGTTTTCTTTTATTCATGATGTCTAAAAAAAAATGGTTTAAGTTGTATCTTTTATTTCATGTAAAAGTTTAATAAAATTTTAAATTTTTCGATGTTGAGTTGTGACAAATTATAATGTTGTTGTATGGTTACCTGCTACTGAACAGCTTACTGCCGCCGTCTCAACAACGGTGCAGGCTGGGCATGATCCGATTCGACCCAAGCAATTGGGACCGGGTCGTGACATGTTTTTAGTGGTGGCCCATGCAGGTCAGAACAACAACTTAGGAAAACATATTTAGAAACAATTAGAACACTAGAACATCAATTTGTCACAACATAGGACCGAAATATATTATAAATAAATATTTTTGTTTGATTATAGACTGGTAGGATACCTTGCTTATGTTTGCATCCTAAACCTTCCAGAGAATGACCATTGACAAGACCAATCCTGCTGGCGATGAGGTGTCATCTCCGGATCATACCCCATATCCTTAACCAAGTCCAGGGTCCTTTCCCTCGCGGCTGTTTGACCGTCCTCATAATGCATCCAGTGAAGTTTTCACTACACTGGCGATTCCTACCTCATCTTAAACTGAGTTGCATTTCCTTGGTGGAGTAATTATTTTGTTGCTCCACCAGTACCAGCAATCATTTTCCAAATGGTTGTTTTATTTCGAGAAATCCTGGAGTTCCAGAAAGCTCAAGATGAAGCCCAGCAGGAACAGAAGAATATCACGAGAGAAGACATGAAGAACGTCATGATGTAGCCTTAGATATCCCCAACCAAGTTAGAGCAGAACTTTGTCCTAGGAAGGATACCCCTGAAGATATTTGGGTCCCATCAAGTACTCTACTTTCCGGCAGCCTTGTCGTAAGAAGCTATGGGCTTGTAACTATTGCAAGAGGCCTGGTCATCAGGCCGTTAGTTGCCGCAAGAGATTGGGACAATGTTTGGCATGTGGATCTGCTGAACATCGGGTAAAGGACTGCCCCTTATCTTACTATCAAACCAGAGCTCATATCCCAGCAACACCGGTTAGGCCACAACCTAAGGACCCTTTTCCTATCCAGCAGACCCTGCCCCTTACAATAAGGCATGATGCAGACTCGAAGTTCATAGAAGATGAAGGACCAGATCAATGAAGGCTCTAGGATTTATCCAAGATATAACTTCACCTTAGGGAACACCTATCTTGTTTGTGCCCAAGAAGGATGGAACAACTGATGTGCATCGATTACCAGACACCAAAGAACAAGTACCCTCTGCCCAGATCGAGGATCTGTTTGATCTGGTTGTGTGGAATTAGGGTGTTTCGAAGTTTGACTTAAGATTTGACTACCATCAAATCAAAGTCAGGAAAGAGGACATTTCCAAGACAGGCGTTCAAACATCAAGTATGGGTAGTTTTCTTTGGTAGGACGTTAGACTGACAAATGCTTCTGCTGTGTTCATGAATCTCATGAACAGAGATTTTCATGAGTATTTGAATCAGTTTATCTTCCCTATAGATAACCTTCTGTTATATTTGAAGACTGAGGAAGAGCATGAAGAACACCTGAGGAAGTTTTGGAAACTTTGAGGAAAAAGAAGTTTTATGGTAAGTTATCTGAACGTGGATTTTTGACAAAGGTGGACTTTTGGCCATGTTGTCAAGAGAAGAAATTTCGATGGAAGATAGCTGTTGTCGAAGAGTGATGTACCCCAAGTTCAATTCGGAAGATTCTTGAACTTGGCCGGCTACTATCAGAAGTTCGTGCAAAATTTTTGCCAAGATTGCTGAGTCAATGACGAAGCTCACTTGGAAGAATGAAGAGTTCATTCTGAACGAAAGTTTGCCATACGGCATTGAGGAGCTGAAGAAGAGACTTACCACTACACCAATCCTTGCGCTACCCGCAGGAACCGGTGGGTTCTCAATTTACAGTAATGCCTCTGGAAAAGGACTGGGTTGCGTTCTTCAACAACATGGGAAAGTAATTGCTTACACGTGTAGGCAACTACAGACTCATGAGGAGAATTATCCCACACCTAAAATTGAAAATTGCTGCAATTATCTTTACTTTGAAGCTATGGAAGCATGATTTTTATGGAAAGGGAGTGAAAATATATACGGACTACAAAAGTCTGAAATATGTCTTCACTCAGAAAGGGCTGAATGTTAGACTAAAAAGATGGCTGAAGCAGATGAAGGATTTCGACATCAACCTGCAGTACCATTCAGGTAAGGCTAATGTGGTCACTGATGCACTTGGTCGATACTGATGGCGAAGTTCTTAGCCAAGGAGTGGCACCTGCTAGAAGACATCGAGAAGTTTGGACTGGAGGTTATACTACCTGGAGATAGAAGGACGGAGCTGGATGCTGATTCAGTATTGATGAAGTTCGAGGCTGATGGACAAAAATCAAGAGGACGTAGTTTCAAAACAAGACACTTTGCAGGCTTAGAGATCAAATGTTGGCTGGAACACTTGAGGGTTCTAACTCTGAAGAATGGTACGAGATTTTGCGTATCGGCTGACAAACGGAGGAACAAGTTGATGAAAGAAATACACCAGTCGCAGTATTCCATAAATTCAGGAGATGATAAGATGTATCGGAATATGCCTCCATTAATTGGTGTTATGGAATAAAGAAGGATAATTCCAGGTATGAGAATTAGATGTGAATTTGTCAACATGAGAAATTAGCAAGAGAACAACAAGCTTGTTGGAGCCGCTGGACCATTCAGAATGGAAGTAGAAGCATATAACAATGAACTTTGAGTAAGGATTGCCTTGTTCCCAAGGAGGGAAGGGCACCAATTGGATTATAATGAACCGACTGACTAAGTCAGCACACTTTAATTTCCTTCAAGTTGGTTTATCCACTAAGAAGTGGGCAGCATTGTACGAGAAGCACATCTACCAGATTTATGGAGTACCGCGGGGCAAGCAATCAGAGAGGTCAATCCAGACGCTTGAAGATGTTTGAGATGTTGCGTCTCGAAATTTGGTAGGTCTTGGGAAGACCAAATTGCATTTGGTGAAGTTTCTTCTACCAGAGGAACAATCAGTTTCGACGGAGCAGGAAATTGAGGCCGGCTCAGATGCTACACTTCGGATCCGAGTCACATTTTGGATAATTCAGAGTTCAAGTTTGGACTTAACCTTTCAGTGCCAGAGAAACCAGTTGCAAGCCTAGTCAGAGGTAAGAAGAAGATCAGAATTCGAGTCATCACTTATTTTCTTATCTTTTCGTTCTAAACTTGACTGATGCTGACGAAGTTAGCCTAGTTTTGCAAGCTATTTTTTGTCAAGCTTGATCATGACGGTATTTTATTGGGTGCACCCACTAATATATTGTCTAATCAGGACCGGTACATGATGGTCTGATCAACCTCGTGTACTTTGGTTCGCTTTTTGTATTCTTTCTACATGGATGTCACCATAAATGAAACTTGTCTCTAAACCGTCTCATCCACGACTGCTTTGGAAATTCTTATTTTTGGACCCGAGTTACGGGCGCAGTACCTGTACTTGTTTGATTCTCCTACCCTACTCTTTAAATTTCGAGGACGAAATTTTCTAAGGAGGGAAGATTGTGAAACCCATATTTTGTGAATAATTATTATTAGTGTTTTAGTATTAATCATCAATATTTCTAAAATTATAATTATTATTAATATTATTATTATTATATATTTGGGTAAAAATGATTTCGAAAATAAATTTATAACAGGGCTTTTGATTTTCGGACCCAGACCCGAGTTCGAGCCCAGACCCAGGTCCGAGCCCAATTCCTTCTCTATTAAAAACTTGATTTTTAGACTTGGTTAAATCTTCAAATAAAAAAAAAAAAAAATTTACTTTGTGCTGGCCCCGAAGAACCAGCATTTGGAGTACGTGACTTTTTCCCTCCCCAACTCATTCTCCACCATACGTTTCCAACGTTACAACCCAACTCTTCCACTCCCCTCTTATAACTTTCCACAGCATTAAACCCCACTCTTCCCTTTATTATTTCCTCCTCACCACACGAGTATTTCCCCCACTCTCTTTTAATCCCACGTCCCCCACTACTTCCCCCACGATCTCAGTACAGCAAATCATTTTCTTTTCTTCCCCACAACTCTCAAAGCATCACAACCCATCTCTCTTTCTCTCTCACGCTCAAGTTCTTCCCTGTGGGAAAGAGACTCTCAAAACCCATTTTTTTCTTCCTCTCTCTCTCTGTGGGTTTTCCCCAAACCCGAGCTCCTCACTCGTGCGCGCGACCCTAGGCCGGGCTCCCTTGCTCCGGCGAGCCGCTGCCCCGCCTTTTCCGCCGTTCTCCGCCGCCCGACCGCCGTCCAGCGGTTCCCGCTGCGCGTCTGGCGAGCCCCCTCCGCCGCAGCAGCGTGCTCTCCTCCCCGTCCGCCATCCGCCGACCTCCGCGGATTCGCGCAGTCGCCCCGACTCCGCCGTCCAGCGGCAGACCCCGTCCGCGCTGCCGTTCTCCGTGGCCGGCGACCGCCTCCCGCGCCGCCGCAAAACCCCCTTCGTCGAGCCCTCTCCCGCGGCCAGAACCGCGCCCCTCTCCGGCCGTTCTTCGCCGCGACCCCCGCTGTCCAACGGCCGTCCGTGGCCGACGCCCCGCGCCGGCAGCAGCCCGCTGTCTTCTGTGACCGCGATCCCTTCCGCGGTGTCCGCTGCCATTCCCGAGGCCGGCAGTCCCCGCTGTGCTGTCCAGCACCCTTTCCGTGGACTTTCCCGCGGTTCGGATCTTCGTCCTGCTGCCGACTTAGTTCGGATTCCATTCCCGAGTTTTTTCCGCGGCTCCCCGCCAACGGAAACTGGTAATTTCTGTTAATCAGAGTAGTTCGTCCCTCCCGTGAGTCAATGATGATAGATCGGTCCCCCGGTTCCCTCCTGGGAATCCGGATAGCTGCGTTTTATATTTCGATTAGCTGCGTTAGTTTGATTGCCTGTGTTTTATTTGCTGGGTTGGCGTGAATTGGATGGATTTTGGATTCCCGGATATTTCGGAAATTATTTCTGTGGTGTTGGAATTATTTTGGTGGATATTTCTGTGGACTATTTTGGTTGGAAATGGGTTTTCCCTGGTTTGGGACATTTTGCAGGTGTTTGTTGGCGCACTTCCCAGTTTTGGGTTTGTCCCGGAATAGAGGAAGTGCTGCCCAAATTTTTTACAAAATTATATTTTTATTAATTTCAAAACTGGCTTTCGAAAATGAATTTCTAACTGATTTTCGGGCGACGACCGTACCGGTCTGTGGGCCCCGGCGAAATGCAAACGCACCGGTCCGACCGGACGTTGAGGCATAAACCGAATTTGAGGAAATGGACCGAGTCTGAGACTCTTAGTTTTCATCTTTAATTATTTTAATTAATATTTAGGCTATTTACTATAGTTAGTTGATTACCGCACTTTATTTAATAATTTAAGTCATTTTCTCTTATTTGATGTAAAAGAAAATTGTACAGGGCATAAGCCCACCCTAGGACCATTAGCTGTGCCAATGTATTGTGTAGCATAGTTTTATTTTATTTTTATTTTTCTGGTGGATGTGGAATTTGGGTGGTTTTTGATTAGTCGCATAATCGTAGATTAGAGCGCGATTTACTGATTAATTAAGAACTAATTAAAATGGATAAAATATTAGTAAATAACTAGTTCACGGTTTATCACTAAAAGAAAACTGTATTTTTATAAATATATTACAAAACACAAAGTTTTCCAAATTGTAATTGATTCTCGTGTGTTTTCCAAATAATCCAATTAACCGGTTTAATCAACGCACGTAGTTGCGACGTAATCGTTAGCTGTAGTTTAATACAATTTAAAATTGATTAGGACAAAAACTAGAGATTGTAACTAGCACATCTAGATATGGGTTGAATATTGTTTCTAAGTCTGGAATCTCAAATGTAGGATTTCGAGGAAGTGTTTGACCTAGTTCCCCGGTACAGACTCTCGATCCAGTCACAATAACAAAGGCAAGTGCAGTTATGTCTATTTGGTAATTTATCTAGTAATTATTTTATTGCAATTTTAAACCACATTGCTACACGGAACTCTCTCCTAGAGTTCGAATATTGACTCATTGATTGAATCTGATTGACTCGGGATATTGGGGGAGTAGTGTAGCGTCTATGACCAATACCCCTATATTGCATCATTGATTGTGCGAGCTGATTCCTCCTATACACGAGGATAGGCCGGACCGTATCATTAGGATATAATTGAATCATCCCAAGCCGGTCATAGTTCGTTACCTACTCAAATCACATTGTTTTCAATTGTAGAATTGTGAAAAATATTGTTAAAGTATTTCAAATTGTTTAACATTGCAAATTTCAAATTATTATTTGAATTATTGGATATTCGTAATTGTACTTTGCTCCCTCCTGACTGGAGACCCAACATTTTAGGTATCACTGATGAGGCTTTGTTACGCGATCCCAAGACGAGGAATTCGAGATTGCTGAGCTGTTTGCCTAGAGTTTTCTTTTATTCATGATGTCTAAAAAAAAATGGTTTAAGTTGTATCTTTTATTTCATGTAAAAGTTTAATAAAGTTTTAAATTTTTCGATGTTGAGTTGTGACAAATTATAATGTTGTTGTATGGTTACCTGCTACTGAACAGCTTACTGCCGCCGTCTCAACAACGGTGCAGGCTGGGCATGATCCGATTCGACCCAAGCAATTGGGACCGGGTCGTGACACAGGTCCTCCATAATCTATCTCCAACAATCGTAGTTGTTGACATGTTGGTAAATTTGTTTCAGAAAATCGTTGGCTTAATACCTTTTTGGTTGTTGATACATTCCGATGTGACCTTAGTAAATGAACCCTACTAGGAGTTGTCAATCCATGATTATGAGTTTCAACGAAAGCACTCACGATCCAATTAGGACATGTTTGTCGCTTCACCACAGATAATTTAGCTTTACATCCAACTCTAACTACTTCGCGGTTTCTTTCCCCTGTACGTGGCATTGCATCTTTGTACTTTTTGATACGTCTCATTAATATGTCCCTCCTTGGAGCAAACAAATTGTTTCCACGTAACCTCATTTGTTGCTTTATTTTTTCTACTATTGCTCAATCTTGCACTAAATCCAGCTTCTAGTGCATATTTATTATAAAACGAAAAAGCTTCTTCAATTGACACAAATTCTTGTCCAACTTTCGGTTTTGATTCTTCTTTCACCTGGGGTGTGTATATTTCAATTCCACAGTCTTCTTCCATCCCTATTGTTGAAGACCATAATAAAGTTGGGGAAAAAAATTAGGCAAGAAGAAGGTATTTCCCAAAAAAAAAAAAAAACACAAAGATGCAATTGCAAAATTTTATTAAGATGCCAAAAGCAGAAATATCAAACATTAATAATTAGTCTCAGGCTAAACAAAAGAAGGAAAAACCCAAAAAGTGATTGTGTAGAAAAAATAGTTTAATGATACAAGAAGATTATCCATAGCTCATTATAAAAAAATTACTTACTTGAAGTTTTTAATTTATTGTTGTTGTATGAGGGGGAGAGACCGAATGAAACCAGTTCGGTTTTAAATTTATTGAAGTTATATATATATATACAGTTCCGAAATTTGTTAAGACATATTTAACATAATAAGACACAAATTTTAATTAATTTATTAAGATAGAATTAAATCTATCTTCTGTTTTATTGAAAATATTTATTTGAAGCCAACATAGAGTAGTTAAATATAATTTCTAACAATCTACTAAATCTGTGAAACCTACGGAAACATCCGGATATATATATTTATTTTAACATACAAAAGAACCTATTAAAAGGCGGTTTAAAAATAAATTTTGTCATGTAGATTCATCCGTATGTTAAAATAAATATTTGATTAGAGGTTTCTTACGCATAGATTATGATATCAAATTTTAATTACTTTTTTGATATAGAATTAAATATACCTACTACTTTCTTAAGATAGAATTAAATATGTTAGCCTTTATTTCTTAAGATATAATTAAATCTTTTAGCATTTAATGAAAACAACCATAATATGCATCTTACGTACGGTATACTGAACTGGACGGGTATTTTAATTACTTTATTAAGACACAAATTTTAATTAATTTATTAAGATAGAATTAAAACTATCTTTTATTTTATTAAAAAGATTTATTTGAAGTCTACATGGAGTAATTAAATATATCTTTTAACAATTTATTGAATCTTTGAAACCTACGGAATAATTTTTTTATTTTGACATACGGATGAATATATTATATACATTGAATCTTTTAACATCCGGATATATTTACTTATTTGAAGGAAGGGAAGAACCTATCAAAATCTTTTATTTAAGATACGGTTGTATAAAATTTTAATTATATGCGTAGGTTTAAAAAAAAATCTTTGTCATGTAGATTAATCGTAAAGATAGATTATATGATATAAAATTTTATTGGTTCGTCTATATTATTCCTAAGGTAGAATATGATATTAAAATTTAATTATATGTGTAGGTTTAAAAAAAAAAATCTTTGTCATGTAATTCTTCCGTATGGATAGATTATGATATAAAGTTTTAATTACTTTTTTGAGATATAATTAAATATACATACTACTTTCTTAAGATAGAATTAAATATGTTAGCCTTTATTTATTAAGATAGAACTAAATCTTTTAACATTTAATGAAACACAACCATAATTTGTATCTCCCGTACGGATATAGGAATCGGACGGAATCCTCCGTTAAATTAAATTTTAGCCTTCCATATGGTAGGCTTGCATATATATATATATATATATATATATATATATATATATATATATATATATATATATATATATATATATATATATATATATATATATATATATATATATATGGGAAAACGGAATATGAGCCATAGGTATATGGGAAAATGGGATATACATCATTCCACGAAAAATATACAATTTAGAATCATCAATTCAAATTTATTTGGTAAGTTCTTATTTGGTAAGTTAAGATTTATCAAATATTTTATGGGAGAATTTATTTCTATCTATATAATTTTCCTCTTCCACATCACCAAATTTTAATTGGTCCACATAAAAGCCACATTGGATGGCTCATATAATAGTATGAGTCTATGGCTCATATTCCGTTTTCCCATATATATATATATATATATATATATATATATATATATATATATATATATATATATTTGAAGGGAATGGGTAATTTTATTGATAAATAGATGTGTACAAGTCTACAGAATCTCGAGACCTAGTCTCTCACAAACCAATCAGCATACTATCTAGACAGACTTTCTACATCCTGCTGAATGTTAGCTAGGGCTTTGTTGTATAACTCATGTCCCTGGTTCTTAACCTGAATAATTTCCGCTACTACATCATGTAACCCCCTTCCTTGCTCGTGGTTGAGACCAATCTCTTTACACAAATTCTTCCAAATGCAGTAAGAGAAGTCACGTTGGAAGAATATATGTTCGCATGTCTCGGTAACCTGGCAACATAAGGCGCACTCCGTACTTCCCATTTGGACTCCGAAGCGGACGAGTCTATCCCGCGTAAGTAGCCTGTTTTTGATAGCTTTGAACAGACATAGCTTCATCTTCATAGCAGCGCCTTTGAACCACACTACCTCCGCCCAGGATACCAAATCTGCATGCTTGCACAGCTGATCATACGTCAATCTAGCGTTGAACTTAACCTCATTGGTATTCTCCCATACCCAATGGTCTGCTCTAGCCGCCGCATCTCTAGGGACCTGTTCAATTTTCGTGGAGAACCACCGCCCAACTGAACAACCCATGTAATCCCATGCACCGTCCCTCATTAGCACTTCAACCATTTCCTGTCCGCCTATCAGTTCGAACGAAGGCCAGCCAAGTCGATCAACCAGGCTGGTATGCCCGAACCAGGGGTCAAGCCACAGGCTTGTGGTTGACCCATCGTGGATAACCCGACGTAATTTCTCCTTCAACCACGGTCTCACCCGTAATATATGTTTAAAGGTTACCGAGAAATTATTATCAATTCTTTGAACCCAAAAATTATTACCTCGCAAGTAGCGACTTCTAATCCACTTCGCCCACATGGAGTTTCCTTCCAAGAATTTCCATGCTAATCTCGTCATCGCCACTTCACGTAAAACCTGTAGAGAAAGCATTCCGACACCACCTTCTTCTTTGGTTTTGCAAAGTTTGGCCCATGCTATCTGGTGCACCCCTCCACGCCATACAAAATTGGCGCACATCATTTCAATATTTTTAATAGTCTTTTCAGGAATATAAATTGCTTGGAGCCAGTAATTTACTATCGCCATAATCACTGAACGGATAAGTTCGAGTCTGCCCCCGAAGGACAAAAGCTGAGCTTGCCACCCTTCTAGTCTGCCTTGAACGTATTGTATGAGTCCCTGGCAATCGGCATCCCTAGCATAAGTAATGGATAGTGGGATCCCAAGATACCTGACCGGTAACTGGCCAATCTCAATCTGAAGATTTTGAGCCAACGCCTCCTTCCCCGGGCATGTCTTGTTAAAAAAACACATTGCTTTTGTCCCTGTTCAGTTGCAATCCTGATAACCGGCCAAATCCCTCAATAGTATTGTTCAGCGCCTCAATCGAACTCTCTGATGGCTCAATAAATACCAATAAATCATCCGCGTATATGAGATGAGAAATAACAGGATGTATACGTCTGTATAGAGGTATTATCTGTCCTCGGTTCACAGTTATATCCAGCATGCACGTTAAATATTCCATAACCATGGTGAACAAGTACGGAGACAGGGGGTCCCCCTGTCGAAGACCCCTATTACTTCCAAAAAACCCATGAGGTTGGCCTTGGATCAGAATCGAGAAAGTCGGCGACGTGATGCATACTCTTATCCTGTCCACCCACCAATCCGCAAATCCCATGCTTCTGAGAATAATGCAAACGAAATCTCTGTTAACTGTATCATATGCTTTTCGAAGATCTAATTTGATACACCCCTTCCTCCCTCCAGGCTTGTTAAATTTCCGAATCATCTCATGAGCAAGCAAACAATTATCCGTGATGGATCGACCCTTGATAAATGCGGCTTGGTTATCCGATATTAGATCGTGTAATATCTCCTGCATTCTATCACACATAACTGAAGTAATAATTTTATACAGAAAATTGCAGCAAGAAATAGGACGATAGTCACCCATCTTCGAGGCACCCTCCATCTTTGGAATGAGGGTCAGGAACGTGTGATTGAGCTCCTTCAGAAGACGCCCATTATTGAAGAAATCATGAACCACTTCTAACACTTGGAATTTAATCTGATTCCAATGAAGTTTATAAAACGCCGCATTAAAGCCGTCTGGTCCCGGGGCTTTATTAGAGTCAGCCTTCTTAACAATTCTCTCCACTTCTTCCATAGTGATGAGTCGGCTCAGCTTTTTGTTACCAAAATCAGTAACTATTTTCTTGCAAATGATCTCAGGAAATACTCTCTCATAGGATCGTTGGTTATACAGATTACTGTAATATTCGATGGCCTCATCTGCAATATCTTTATCCCCTGTAATTTCGTTCCCGTGAGCGTCAATGAGATTGCCGATATTATTCCTGTGTTGCCACGCACGGATGGTTGCGTGGAAGAACTTCGAGCATCTATCTCCCTCCTTAAGCCAGTTGCACTTCGCCCTTTGTTGGAGTCTCACTTCATCTTTGAAGCGACATCGACGTACCTCCTCTTGCGCGAGAGCTTCCCGGACCGCGAGGTCGGGATCTGCTGGATTAGTTTGTAGTTGATTTTGCAAATCCTGTAGCTCCCGCTCGAGTACTTCTAACCTAGCTACTGGCTTCTTCCTATTCCAAGACTTCAAAGCACTCTTTATATATTTAAGCTTATTCACTAGTTGGAATTGGATATTACCTAGAACTTCTTTGGATAGAACATTATTAATCACTTCGTGGTACCCCTCCTTGTTGGAGTGGGTGGGGTTCCCAACCTATGTGGAGAAGACCCCGGAGTGCGACGAGCGCCGTTCGTGTGTCGAAGAAGCTCGGGGAGGAAGCAGGACTGCTGAGAGAGCTGCTGGAAGCAGAGGGGCCGAGTTCGGGCCGAACTCTGCCCCTGGCAGAGTTCTGGCCGAACTCTGCCTCCTCATTCCAGAAGTGGGTCGGCCAGTGCTGGTTGCCCCGCACAGAGTTCTGGCCGAACTCTGTGTGTCGGGGGGCTGAAGCGGGATTTTGGATGAGTTTTCATCATTGGATCTAATCCAACGGTTCAGGTTGGTTGCGGGATTAGGGAGATATATATTGAGTTTTCTCAACCCTAATTCACAAGTGCAACATAACACAAGTTTGAGAGAGAAGGAGGCAAGAGTGCCATTGCAACTTCGGAGAAGAAGACGGAGGATTGAAGGTCGTTTTCGAAGGAGATCGTGTTTCGGGTAATCTCTACTCGTCGTTCTCGTTCTTCGTAGCCTTGTGATCATTGTTCTTGTCTCTGAGTGTTGTGGGGATCCGATTTGGATCGGGAGGAGTTTGTAGAGGGTGTAATTCTTCTATTCCATTAGTGGAGGCTTCTCAGGGTTGGACTCCGATCGTCCCGTGGTTTTTCCCGCAAGGGTTTCCACGTCAAAAATTCTCTGTGTCTGCGTGGTTGTTTTTTTTTGTGTGCTTGTTTTTGGGTTCGTGCGTTGTTTGCTCGGTCCTCTCGCAGGTACTCTCCGGTTTGGGGAAAGGTTTCCGCGCTTCTTTCCCAACAGAGTGGTATCAGAGCTTTGGGTTCAAAGGGTGTCAGGAGTTGACAGAGGAACCAGAGAGGAGAGATGGACGCGAAGCCGGTGCGCATGGTGAACCTTAATGGCACAAACTATCATTATTGGCGGAGCAAGATGAAGGATTTGCTATTTGTCAAGAAGCTGCATCTACCTGTGTTTGCAACCGAGAGGCCCAGTGATAAATCCGAGGAGGACTGGAAGTTCGAGCACATACAGGTGTGTGGGTACATACGGCAGTTTGTTGATGAGAACGTGTACAACCACGTTGCCAATATTGAGCACGCGAAGACGTTGTGGGATAAGCTGGAATCCTTGTATGCGAAGAAGACCGGGGTAAACAAGTTGTTCCTGATCCGAACGATGATGGGTCTGCGGTACAAGGATGGGGCGTCTATTACGGATCACTTGAGTGATTTCCAGGGCGTGGTTGACCAGCTATCTTCTATGGGAGTCAAGTTCGACGACGAAGTTCAGGGACTGTGGCTGCTGTGTACCTTGCCAGACTCGTGGGAGACCGTACGAGTATCTATGATCGCTTCTGCTCCAGAGGGCGTGGTCAGTCTGGAGTTTGCCAAAAGCGGGGTGTTGAATGAAGAGATGCGGAGACGTTCTCAGGGCACTTCATCCACATCCCACCACTCAGAGGCACTTGTTTCAGAGAGCCGCGGAAGGGGCAAAAGCAGGGGTCCAGGTGGTGGCAGAGACAAGAGCAGGGGGAAGTCCAAGGGTCGGTACGAGGACTCAGAGTGTTATCATTGCGGTAAGAAGGGCCATATCAAGCGGAATTGTTTCGCTTGGAAGAAGGAGAAGAAGGGCGACAAGGGGAAGCAAGAAGAGAACACTACAGCGGCGGCCTCGGTGCATGGAGGCGATGTGATCGTCGTAGGTGATGAGGTCATTACTAACCTCGCCTGCGATGACAATTCTTGGCTGGTGGACTCAGGGGCTTCAGCACATGTATCTCACAATAGGGCACTGTTTGCCACTTACACGACAGGCGACTGTGGCGTGTTGAAGATGGGCAACGGAGATGTGTCGAAGGCGGTTGCCATTGGAGATGTGCATTTGAGAACGAAGACGGGTGCGGTTCTTGTTCTCAAGGATGTTCGTCATGTCCCTGATATCCGTTTCAACCTGGTGTCGGTTGGAAGGTTGGATGACGAGGGATTCTTCAGTCTCTTCGGGAATAGTCAGTGGAAGCTTTCCAGAGGTTCGATGGTGATTGCCAGAGGAAGCAAGAAGTCCGGTCTCTACTATATGGAGGGGAGCGCAGAGGGGGCACAGGAGGTGAACGCAGTCAGTGACGCGTCTACCGAGTTGTGGCACAGGCGGCTCGGCCATATCAGCGAGAATGGGATGAGCTACTTGGTGAACAGGAAAGTGATTCCGGGGCTCAAGTCTACAAAGTTGGAGAAATGCACGCACTGTTTGGCTGGGAAGCAAAGTAGGGTGTCTTTCCAGAGTCACCCAAGTTCGAGGAAGCCGGCGTTGCTCGAGTTGATTCACTCGGATGTCTGCGGTCCTATGAAGGTAAAATCTCTTGGTGGTGCTTCTTACTTTGTGACTTTTATTGATGACTGTTCCAGGAAGGTTTGGGTCTATGCCTTAAAGACCAAGGATCAGGTGCTGCCTACTTTCAAGGAGTTTCAGGCCTCCGTTGAAAGGGAGACGGGCAAGAAGTTGTTGTGTGTTCGGTCCGACAGTGGCGGCGAATACATCGGTCCCTTTGATGCGTATTGCAGAGAGCAAGGGATACGACACCAGAAGACTCCGCCAAAGACACCTCAGCTCAATGGTGTAGCGGAGCGCATGAACAGGACACTGATGGAGAGGGTGCGGTGTTTGCTGTCAGAAGCAAACTTGCCGGGCAGTTATTGGGGTGAGGCTCTTCTCACAGCTGCTTATATTATTAATTTGTCTCCTAGTGCTCCTTTGCAGGGTGATGTGCCTGACAAAGTTTGGTACGGCAAGGAGCCGTCATACAGTCACCTGCGGGCGTTTGGTTGTAAAGCCTTCGTGCATGTACCGAAGGACGAGAGGACCAAACTTGAGCCGAAGACGAGGCGATGCGTCTTTGTCGGCTACGGTCGGGATGAGTTTGGCTATAGACTCTACGACCCAGTGGAAGGAAAGCTCTACAGAAGCAGGGACGTGGTGTTCGTCGAGGATCAGACCATGACCAACACTCAGGATTCCGAGACGCCTTCTGAGGCTGAGGAATTGCCTGAGTTAGAGTCATTTCGCTTCGAGCAGTTTCCAGAGGACATCACAGAGGATCCAGTTATGGGGGAGCCGGTACATGGAGTTGCTCCCAACCTTGATCATCAGCCTGCTGATGGTGGTCAGGGTGTCCCTCAGGAGGATGAGCATGCCGGAGAGGTAGTTCCTGAAGGGGAGGAGGCTGTCGGTATACAGCCAGCACCAGTGGCTCCACTGAGAAGGAGCAACAGGGATCGTCGACCATCTACGAGATACTCGCCGGATGAGTATGTGCTATTGACTGACGGGGGAGAGCCCGAAAGTTTCGCAGAGGCTATGGAAGACGAACACAGGCAGGAGTGGATGGTGGCTATGCAGGAGGAGATGAGTTCCTTGCACACCAATTCTACTTATGATCTAGTGCGGTTGCCAAAGGGCAAGAAGGCTTTGAAAAATCGATGGGTGTTCAGAGTGAAGCAGACGGATGATGCTACTCGCCCTCGATACAAAGCGAGGCTGGTAGTCAAGGGCTACGGTCAGCGGAAAGGCGTGGATTATGATGAAATCTTTTCGCCTGTCGTCAAGCATTCGTCTATTCGGGTGGTGCTAGCATTAGCAGCCAGTTTCGACTTGGAGGTCGAGCAGATGGACGTGAAGACGGCGTTCCTCTACGGTGATCTTGAGGAGGAGTTGTACATGGAGCAGCCGGAGGGATTCTGTGAGAAGGGCAAGTCACATTTGGTCTGCCGGTTGAGGAAGAGCTTGTATGGTCTGAAGCAGGCTCCGAGGCAGTGGTACAGAAAGTTCGAGTCGTTTATGGGGGAGCATGGTTATGCACGGACGACGTCGGACCATTGTGCATTTGTGAGGTATTTTGCCGATGATGATTTTATCATCTTATTGCTCTATGTTGATGATATGCTATTAGTGGGTCGGAATGCCACTAGGATAGCGGAGTTGAAGCGCCAACTGGGCGCGGCCTTCTCTATGAAGGATTTGGGCGCAGCGAAGACTATTCTTGGGATGGAGATCAGCCGAGAGAGAGAGTCCAAGCTGCTACACTTGTCCCAAAAGAAGTACATTCACCGGGTACTTCAGCATTTCGGGATGGACGGGTCGAAGAAAGTGAGTTCCCCCCTCGCGGCTCACTTTAAGTTCACTGAGGAGCAGTGTCCATCTACCGAGGACGAAAAGGAAGATATGGAGCGGGTTCCATATGCTTCAGCTGTGGGAAGCCTTATGTATGCCATGGTGTGTACGAGGCCAGATATTGCTCATGCAGTTGGTATGGTTAGCAGGTATCTTTCGAATCCTGGAAGGGTACATTGGAGTGCGGTCAAGTGGATTCTACGATATCTTCAGGGCACTGCTGGTTGGAGACTTTCCTTTGGTGGTGACGAGCCGAAGCTGGTCGGGTATACTGACGCTGATATGGCTGGAGATGTAGACACGAGGCGATCGACTTCAGGCTACGTAATGATGTTTGCGGGAGGAGCAGTGTCGTGGCAGTCGCGGTTGCAGAAGTGTGTTGCCTTGTCGACGACGGAGGCGGAATACATTGCGGCGACGGAGGCTTGCAAGGAGCTGTTGTGGATGAAGAAGCTGTTGCAGGAAATGGGACTGAAGCAAGAGCAGTATACTTTGCTTTGCGACAGTCAGAGTGCTATCCATCTTGTGAAGAATCAGACGTTTCATAGCCGGTCCAAGCACATCGAGACTCGGTATCACTGGATACGGGATGTGGTTGAAAAGAAGGACGCGGAGCTTGAGAAGGTGCATATAGATGACAACGGAGCTGATATGTTCACGAAGATTCTACCAAGGGAAAAGTTTGAGTACTGCAGGCAGATCGTCGGGATGACGACGTCCTCCCCATAGTTGTGAAGGGGGAGATTTGTTGGAGTGGGTGGGGTTCCCAACCTATGTGGAGAAGACCCCGGAGTGCGACGAGCGCCGTTCGTGTGTCGAAGCAGCTCGGGGAGGAAGCAGGACTGCTGAGAGAGCTGCAGAGAGCTGCTGGAAGCAGAGGGGCCGAGTTCGGGCCGAACTCTGCCCCTGGCAGAGTTCTGGCCGAACTCTGCCTCCTCATTCCAGAAGTGGGTCGGCCAGTGCTGGTTGCCCCGCACAGAGTTCTGGCCGAACTCTGTGTGTCGGGGGGCTGAAGCGGGATTTTGGATGAGTTTTCATCATTGGATCTAATCCAACGGTTCAGGTTGGTTGCGGGATTAGGGAGATATATATTGAGTTTTCTCAACCCTAATTCACAAGTGCAACATAACACAAGTTTGAGAGAGAAGGAGGCAAGAGTGCCATTGCAACTTCGGAGAAGAAGACGG
Organism: Iris pallida; assembly: GCA_029216955.1. Classification (NCBI taxonomy): domain Eukaryota; kingdom Viridiplantae; phylum Streptophyta; class Magnoliopsida; order Asparagales; family Iridaceae; genus Iris; species Iris pallida. Next base: position 12,778,922 of record JANAVB010043220.1, on the reverse strand, counting down.
AGGATTGAAGGTCGTTTTCGAAGGAGATCGTGTTTCGGGTAATCTCTACTCGTCGTTCTCGTTCTTCGTAGCCTTGTGATCATTGTTCTTGTCTCTGAGTGTTGTGGGAATCCGATTTGGATCGGGAGGAGTTTGTAGAGGGTGTAATTCTTCTATTCCATTAGTGGAGGCTTCTCAGGGTTGGACTCCGATCGTCCCGTGGTTTTTCCCGCAAGGGTTTCCACGTCAAAAATTCTCTGTGTCTGCGTGGTTGTTTTTTTTTTGTGTGCTTGTTTTTGGGTTCGTGCGTTGTTTGCTCGGTCCTCTCGCAGGTACTCTCCGGTTTGGGGAAAGGTTTCCGCGCTTCTTTCCCAACACTCCTCTTGCGGCCAAGAGTTGCAAAATCTGAAGGGACGACGGCGGAGAGGCTGGACAGCGACCATGCAGATCAAGAGTGGGGTATGATCGCTCGTGTCTCTATGTAGACCTTCGGACCGGCTATGAGGAAAAATCTCGAGCCATTTGGAGTTGCATAGGGTTCTGTCCAGTTAACATGATATCCGGTTGGACACCGAACTGTTGTCCCACGACCAGAGATGACCGGATTTGGTTAAAATTGTCAAACCCGAACTGAGCAGACAATCTTGGAAATCGGCCAGGATGGCTGATGGCTCCGATTTGGATAAGGACTTGGGTTTGGTTAAATTCCTCTAGATAATTCCTCTATTGATTTAAATCACATTTGAATCATTTTAATAATATCATTCCGATATAAAAACTAGATAAACCTTATATTTAATTAAAAACATTTAAAAATTATCCGATAAAATCAAATATTGATTTAATTCATAATAACTAATTTTTAAAAAAAATCAAATAATAAAATAATAGTATTAATTAATTTCGAAAATACAATTATTTCCATAAATTTAAAGTCATGTATCTCGTATGTAAAAGATTATTTATTTAAAACATCATTTTTGAAATTATCAATTATATTTGTATAATAAAAGTAAATAGCCCTTTTTATATTAAATCGATACAGTTTGTAAATCGAATAATAAAGATAATATGAGTAAATAAAATATTATCATATGAAATTTGAACCTATACTTTTCCTTATAATGAAATCCATAATATATATATATATATATATATATATATATATATATATATATATATATATATTAATAAAATATGTACCTCGCACATATTCGCACTCGACGAGCAATTACAAAAAAAAATGTAAATTAGCACGTGACGTACAAATACGAGAACGCAACTTGTACGCGACGAAGTACAAGTAAATACCAAATTTTATTTTATTTAAAAAAAACGTAGTAGGAATTTAGGGGGTTTACACTGGTGTTGCTCTGGACCTAGAGGCCGAAGAGGCCTAGTACCTTTCCCTTTTAGCTTTTCATATCTGCCATTGTATTGGAGACTTTTACTTTACATTGCTGGATAAATGTAATAATTCATAGTTGTACTTTGATTCTGGGATTCACTTATATAGATGCTGTGGTTTATATTCATTCTTATCAGGATTTGTAGTTTTCCTAGAGATTGGTACAACTTACTTCATCGTGTCTAACGACGAAGGCTGGACGTGTCCGACTCGTATCCGATTATTCGGGAGCAGGTCGTGACACCGGCCGCCTCCCGATCCGTCCCCCAAGCCTCCGCCACAACTCTTCTTCTCTGGCCACAGCCTCCAAGGACCTCGTCCCGCCGACATACACCTCGTCGACCACCTTCTTCGCCGACGCCCTCCGGCCACTTCCAGCCCACATCCACTCTTTTTCGAGAGGATGTGGGAACCAGGATTTGGTACAGGAACTGCACTTCTCCTCCCCTCCAAATTTCTGTCCCCCTAAATCCTACAAACCAAACGATGGATTTCTACTTCCCCCTCCATTTTCCAGTGAATCCACAAATCCACCTCCCAATTTTCGTTTACCAAACAAGCCCTTAAAGAATTCTCTTCCTAAAATTGCTGGGATAAAATTAGGTTATAAAATCAGATGCTTCTTTAATAGAAAATAATAATGGATGAAAACCTACTTTATTAGTTTTTAAATTAAGGGAGTTTATTTTTTGGCTAAATTATAACTTGATACCCTCAACTATTACTGTTTTTCAACTTAATACGCTCAACTTTTATAGGTACTAACTTGATGCCTTGAAAAAAAAAAAAATTGGACCAAATTGTCCCTTCTCTTCTCCCCCAACCCCCCTCTCTCCGACTGTGGGTGGAAACGGATGGCGGACGCGGAGACGCTCGGGGGCGAGGCGAACAGGCGCGCTGGGCAGGGCGTGGCGGCGCTCGGGGCAGTGCGCATGGGTGCACACGAGCGGGAGCACGGGCTAGGGGCCGAGTAGGGTGTGTCGTCGGGGCCGGGGGCGGGTTGGGGGGGTGGTCGCTAAAGGGGGAGGGGGGACGGGATGGCCGCCAGGGGTGGAGAGGAGGTGGGGAAAGTAGCCGTTGGGGAGGTAGGGTAGTTTAGAAATATATTAAAAAAAAATGGGTATCAAGTTAGAAATATAAGTTGAAATAGGGTATTAAGTTAGTACCTATAAAAGTTGAGAGTATCAAATTAAAAAACAGTGATAGTTGAGGGTATCAAGTTACATTATGCCTTATTTTTTCCCTTCGTATAGGGCACTGCTACTATATACATCAAAGACTTGAGGGGCGTTTGGAACACGGAATAATATATTGCCAAAAATTCTATATTTTTGAAAATTAAATTTTCGATAATTAAATTTTCTGAAAAATTATATTCGATGACTATATAAATATTTTTGAAAAAAGGATAAAAAATTTTTAAAAAAAAGATTAAAAAATTGAGAAAAGAAAAACATAAAAGAACCTTGAAAATTTTGTAAAAATAAAAATAAAAACCCAAAAATCATTCCTAAAAAAGCTATAAAAAAACTTACAGTAAAAACAAAAAAACTTAAAAATTGAAAAAAATAAAAAATTGGAAAAAACCCAAAAAAATACTTAAGAAAGTAAAACTGAAAAAAAAAAGACACAGAAAAATCTTTAAAAAATGAAAAAGGCTAAAAAACTAAAAAATAAGAAAAAGGAAAAGAATTAAAAAAAAAAATACAAACCAATTCTTAAAAAAATAGGATTCATATATTTTGTGGGTAAATTGTCTTCCGAATATTTATAATTTTTGGGAATAAAATTTTGTTATCTAAACCAAACATAGGAATAGATTTTCCACCCAAAAAAAATCCGAAAATAATAAAAAATTTGTGTACCCAATGCCCCTACATACGCGCCCCACTCGGCCCCCACTTTCTTCTACTATGCACAAGAAAAACTATAGCCAGGATTGTAATACTTGTGCGGCGAACACGCCATGATCTATATCAAAATCTCAAACATTAAGCTCCACAAAGTTACAATTGCCAGCCAGTGTCCAGATCCTGCTGGTGCCAATAAATCTTGTACTATCAAAAAGGGTACAGAATGATACATACCACAAGCTATGACTCCTGGAGATAAATCCTTGGCTGATGGCCCTTTCCCTCTTCACAAAGGATTCTTCAAAATGTCGCGATAATTCTGCCCATCTTCAACTGGCTTCCTTGCCTCCTGTCCAATACTGTTTCACAGCAATCAATATCCTCTCTTGAACAAGAGGACCATCCCCGTCGCTTACCAAATTTGCGTCCCATCTCATGCCACCAATGATCTTCTTAACCTTGATCAGGATATTAACATCGTCGTGGAGTACAACTGTACCTTCAGGGCGCAAAATCCGGTCCATTTCTAGGAGAACGTCTTCCATCTTGCATCTTTTCAAGTTTCAGATAATATCTTGTCAAAAACATGCGAGAAGGATGATCAACACGATCTGAAAGAATTATAGTTAAAACTTACTTGCCCTCGTACAACTTGAAAATACCATTGGCATGTATAAGATCATATGTCCTCGGGTAAGTGGAGAAAGCTTCACACCTGATACAAGACCCATGAAAGAGAATATTACTTACAAAATAGAAGTTGGCAGAGACGAGGACGAGTAAAGGTGGAATTAGAGTTTCATTCAAGCCACCAAGTTATCTGAGTACAATTTGGAAGACAGGAATTGTACATGTACTGCGGCCACATGACGAGAATTTATACCCAAACTTCATTCTCAGGAACTAGGGTACCATTTCTTCTAAAATCAGAATGAACTAGCCAAAAGATGTAAGACCAAAAGCTTATACCTCACTCAGTATAATCTACAACTAGGGTGTATGCACACAAACTGCAGGGTAGGGCTGGGCACGGGTCGGGCAGGGCCCAAATTTGATGGACCAAGACCGGACCCGTTAGTTGGCGGGGCGGGGCGGGGCGGGAGATTGCTGTCAAAAGTTGCTCATGAGATATTTGATAGGTAGGGTCGTAATAGGTCAGACTCAAAACTTCATCCAAACATCGCAAATCCGCCCCGTTTGACATAATGACATAAAATATAACGCTCCGGTTATAACGGGCCGAGCCAAACTTTATCCATACCCAAAACCGAAAATGTATGACTTAAAAGATATAAAGGTCAGGTTATAATGGATCGAACCAAACTTTATCCGAACAGACCCTGGACCGTTCTGGGTATCGGAATCGGACCCTTCCTATGAATACTGGAATCGGCAGTATCTGTAGTATAAGCGATTGCTGATCAAAGTATCGAAAAGCAAAATAATTATTAAAAATTTAGAAAAAATATTTTATACATTTAGGCATAATTTTAAATATTTTGTGTTGTTTCTTAGTAATTTTGAAATTGAATGAAATTATACTCATCTTTGCCCATTAGCACCTGCGATCAATAATTTTTCTTCATTTATATGCTTAAACACCCTTGTTTATTAGTCTTTTTTCGTTCAATTTTCTTTGCCGAATAGACTAGGAAAGAGACCTCCAAGGTCAGTCACTCGTAGCGGATCGGGACATGCCAAATCGGTATTGGCTATCTCGTATTGGTGTCGGCCGATACTGCAAATTATGCCCTGAATTTGTTTGATTAAAGGATACATGGAATAAATATTTCTAAAACCTTCCCTAAGTATAAATAAAAGTACCAAAAAGTTCTCCATTTTAAATGTGTATTTTATATTTTTTTCATTTCCTCTTTTATATAGGCAAGAGATTTTCATTCGACCTTTGTTCACCTTTTCTCGACAAGTAGTCATCATCATCCAAGTCTTATCCCATCGGAATGGGATCGACTATGGAGCATAAGAAAGCGGTACTGACCTGACGTCAACCCTGTGTCGGTGTTGAATTCCTCAAGATAGCTACGAGCATGAGAGAATCATGCCATAAAACTTAAAAAACCAGTTGGCGTACAGGTAGACCAACCTTGTGGCTGTCCGGTTTTAAGCTCATGCAACTAGAGCACCCTCCAAGTTCCTCTAGAATATAAAGAGTCTAGATGAAGAGATAAGATGGCACAAATTTATGTAATATGACAAATTTTCTACCATAAAACAATTGGTCACTGTGCATGGCATAAAGCTACATATGACAGATCTTCCTCTAGCTCTGGAAAATAAGAGTGAATATTTGACTTAATAAGAGTGAATATTTGACTTGCTTGAACAAATTCCAGAAAATGTTGAAGTGTGAAAACAGGTGTAGATCGGTCATGATATTTGAGAAACCGAAAACACATATTAACAACTTAGATAAAAATATATAACAAAAGGATGCACCTACAGATAAACTAAAAACACATTGTGCTATTATGAGCTATTTGACAGGATAAAACAGAAGCATGCTTTCTGAAACATACCAGTCATGATATATGCCTATTAAACCCCGCTCATATATGACACCAAGGTAAGATTTCTCTGTAATTGTTGGCACAACATTCATCACCCATAACTTGGGGGAGTCGATTGCGGCAGCAAAACTTCCCAAGCCTGCATTCATGTCCAATATATTGCGATACCTACCAGAGTCGAGGTACTTATTTATTTTCTTATAAGCATTAACATGCTTTTTCCAGAGTGTGATATCATCTCGATAAGACTCCGCTGAGATGCCAGGTACAGATCCACTAGCTATTCTAGGCGGTATAGCATTCAGCCTATCAGGGAAGGGACTCAGTTCTCCTCCAGCAACCTCTTCAGGACTGCTCACCTGAGGGTAAGCACTGATGCATGTCTCCATTTTCTTGTACCTAAACTCGCCAAACAGAAAACAAAATCAAATAATGCATACGAGCTAGGCTGAAAAACAGTGAAGGGCCAATAGATTTTAGCCAAAAAATACGATAATAAATTTGGATAACTTTTTTGTTTTGCGAATGCCTCGAACCTAGAACCTTCCCCCACCAGCCCCAACCACTGGGCCACCCCCCTTGTGGGGCATTAGATAAACTTAAATAAAAGGAAATTGTATTTCATATTCTTCTGTAACAGCATTTAGCAATGAATAAACACAAAAATAAATGTTGCTAAAGTACAATTACTGTTGGAATCCAGTCTGGATTTGGTAACAACATATTTGTGGAATCTAAATCTAATTAAATATTTGATTTGATTTGATTTGCATGTCCATAATTGGTGTTGTGCTATTTTAGATATAATAGGATTCTTATTTTAGGAAATCTTATTATGATATAAAATAGGATATTGATGGGCTATTTTAGGTGTAATAGGATTCTTATTTGAGGGCTTCTTATTTAAGAAATCATATTATGACCTAAAATAGAATTTTCTCATCCTATATATATGGGGTGAGGGTGGAGGCACAAAGCACAACACAAAGTGAAAATTCGGGGTGCTCGTCCACAAGAAAATCTAAGAGAAAGTTCATCCATCCAAGACAAAAGGAAGAAGATCCAAGACAGAAGGAAGAAGATCTAATCGAGGAGTGGTCAACTTCGGTTAGGGAGATTGCTACGAGTTGGTGAGTGATCTCAATTGTAATCTTCTGTTTTTCTTTTTGATAGTGGTGAGGGGGTTGAACCTATTAGGGCAAAGGGTTCAACTTGAGTTCTGTCAATCTTGTAATTTCATCTGAGTTATTAAAGGTTGGAATTTGTCCGGATGACGTATATCACCGCCATATACTTGTTTTCATCTTGTGCTTGGTGTCCGTTAAACGGGTGTTGGTTTTGATCATGTGAGTTGGCAAACGCTTCCGCACGCGCCCAACAATTGGTATCAGAGCAAGGTTCGTTCTGGTCTGATACCAACAATTACGACACTGCAAAAGCTGGTATGACACAGCTATATTCAGGAGGAAATTAGGATCAAGCAACAACAAAGCCTTTATCCCAAAATTTTGGGATCGGCTGTTTGAATCCTCTTCTTCCATTTGGTTATGCTAAGAGTCATGTCCTCTATAATGCTAAAAAGTCGCACATCTTTTTTTAACACTTCAAACCATTTTTGTCTGGACCAACCTCTAGCCCTAGCAGCTCCATTAACTACTATATTACTATGGGAGTATCTGCTGCACGTTGCACGTCCATAGGTTCAAATAACAAGAAAAAAGTAAAGACAAAACACAGCTGATACGAAACTGAAGGGTTCTTTTTATTGAAAGAGGCCTAAGTGTTAGGAGTTAGGACTTTCTATGCTAAGAACTGTTATGAAGTTTATTGAACTAACATACTTGAATATTTAGATTTTATCATGATGACAGCAAACACAAAAGCAAAAGCAAGCAACCAATTTCTTGCTGAAGGAGCTTAATGAGGGCAGTGGCTATAAAATTACATATTTTGGGGATGAGTATCTCCAAGATAGCTAGGTCTACAGATAAATATTGTCTTTTTATATTTTGTTTCCTACGTTATTGAAATAATCCATACGGCCCATACCGAACTTAAATGGTCCAGTCCTACACTGTCGTATAGTCTATGTTGCAGAGGAAGTATATAACTGGGTCTTTCTACACATGTAAAGTAAATAGATCCGCCGGGCCATAAAAGCATCTTCAATCAAGGAGGTCATAAACTGTTGAACAACAGAAGGCAAGTGGATGTAGTGTAATCTGCATCTCAGTAATACACATGTTTATTACTCACTCTAAATGACTTCTGCAAGAATAATCCAAGGTCCTCAACATAAGTTGGTCAAATAAAATGGACTATTCCTGGATGTTTTAACTCCAAAGTAACTTCTGCAAGAAACTGCAGAACTCTATTTGTGGCTTGTATAACTCGACAAAATATTGGGGAAGTAAAGAATAAAGATATAATAAGAATGAAAGCATAAAAAGCTATTGCCTGAATCCTCCATGTCATCAATGAAAGCCTCCTTCATTCTCCATGAGAATGGGATTGGCTATGCGAATGAGCACAAGAGGGCCAGCCCACAAAACCTAGATGGCCAATTGGCAGATTGGTACACCTACCTTTTGTCTATGTAGTTTGCTCATACAACCAAAAAGCACCCTCCAAGTTCCCCTAGATGATGAAGAGTCTAGACGGAGTGGTAAGAACTGAGATACAATTTGCAATAGGCAATTGCATTCATCTCTATGACACATTAGATCAAAGATTGAAAAGGAATTTCATTCCTTCCTGCTGCGTGAATCTTGAGGTATAAAAACCTGAGTAGCATAATGTTAGAAATCAGAGTGTTAATTGATACAACATATGTAATATATGGAAATAATCAGACGCCAAAAGTAGTCATTGTCTAATGCCAATTATGGTCTGACCAAAATATGGATGTTGACCCACCGAAAATCAGGCTAACCAGCCAACATAAGGATGCATCCAATAGTAGCCAATTTTGAGGAGTTGAGTTTTTCATGTGGACTCAAAGAAAAAAAGGTGGATTATGACTAGCTATCATACCAAACTGGAGTTAAGGTTTACAAAAAATTGATTTAGAGCATGGATCCATAGGAATTATCTAGTTTAGTCCCTTTTCGTCTTCATGACTAATATTTTTGAAGTTTTGGAGAAAGGAAGAAAACAAAAGATTAACAAACCAAGAGTAGTGAGATTATCCTACTTGCCCGAAAGAAGTCTACTCTTCTTTATTTTCCACAAACTTTTTAGCATCCAGTTTCTGCCAGATGAAGGGGAACCAATTTCTTCTCTCCTTGATTTAGATCAAGTTGGTACCTCTCTGCACATTCACATGGAAAGGGGCACATGCTTGCTCTCTAACAGATGAGATTCTCAATGACAACGAATGAACTGACACCAGGGCTACATGTCACAACCAAGCGGAGAAGCAATGACACAACGTAGAAGCAAGTTACACCATTGGCATCATCCTTTGCGTAATTCTTTTACACAAATCAGCACTCTCTAAGAAGGTATATTTTGTATGACCCAAGTTGACAATTCAAGATGCCACTTCCTAAGATGAACCAGTGAGGATGAATTTAGAAGGATTCAGAGACAAAGATAACCATCAGCGCTGCTTTACATTCACTAGTACCGGCAATCATATTGGTGAAATGACGGATTCGAATCCTGAATTTGCAGGATTTGGTAATACTCTCTTGAATTTAGGCATATTGAAAGAATTTGAGATCGTAATAGAAAAATAGATAAACTCTAGTAGAATTTGGGATTTCATGAAAGGAAAATTAGGGCTTCTACTTTCTACAGAGCTTTCTCAAGAAAAGGAAAATAAGATCTGGTCCACCAGAGTACAACTCACGGAGAAATCCAAGCTAAGCTCTAATGGAGATCTCACCTGCTAATTTTATAACAGGGCAAACGAATTTTTTTACAAGTTTACCTTTGTTTAACCGCCTCTTTCAAATTTAATGGTGATCTCCTCTAAGTTTCCACTTTATTAGCAATACAACATCTCCAGGTAAGCAATTCATTATCCTTTGTTATTGGGTCTATATGGTGTACTGTATCATGTCTCTGTTTAATTGATGGATAGTTGTTTGTGCAAGTGCCTTATTGTTGAGAACCAATAAGGGACTTTAGTCCCACATTGGAATATGTAGTATGAAGAGGAGTTGGAACCTCTATAAGTAGCAAGTAGTAGCACATCAATAAAATCATCCATTATTCATTTTCTACATCGTATCAGAGCCATAACCATCCACCCCTCTCCCCCCCAAAAAAAAAATTTACTTTTCCCCTCACCCGGCTCCAGCAGCGCCCCCCCCCCCCCCCCATCTTCACATGTAGTTTCTTTTTTTTGTAAAAAAAAAAAAGAAAAAGAAAAAAAAAGGTGTATTTCGAAGACATGGACATCAAATGCTTTATTTGCCCCCCTCTGTTTCTAGATTACACCGTCTGGAATGAACAAATGCTTTATTTGTCCCCCGATCTTCACATCCGGATCTATACGGAGAATGATCGTGTTTTCTCCTGTGTCCTGACGTGTTCACTTTACATGCGCACGCCGATGTTGGTCACGTTTATAGCGCATTCGTAGAGTAGAAGACGACGAAGGTGCCGACGAAGACGACGACTAGCAGTTAGCAGCCGACGTCGACGACGACGACTAGAGATACAGTTGACGAGGCCATGGATTCGATCGCTAGAAAACTGACAGCACAAGAGATGAAGGCCTTGGTTGATGATATCTTGTCGAAGCGATTGACCGAGGCGACCCCTAGTGTGATCCATACTGATGTGGATCCGTCACCCTACAAAATGGGGAAGTTGGAAAAGCTGAAGACGAAGTTAGAAGGAACGTCCAACTACTTGAAATGGTCGCGGCAGGTGATGCGGACGTTGAAGGAACGTGGCTTGGTTGGCTATGTCAATGGCCAAACCAAGGCGCCCGCTGATCCCTCCTCAAAGGAGTTTGCTATTTGGGAGATTGTCAACAACGTAGTGGCTGAGTGGTTGACAGCCTCCTTGACCGACCAGGTGTCGGACAATGTAGAGGCAATGGAGGGTGCTGCTGATATCTGACGGACTTTGAAGGATATGTACTCAGGCTAGGGCAACCCTATGCGGGTCTTCCAACTACATGATGAACTCGATAGGGTGGCCCAAGACGAACGTACCATCTCTGAGTACGCAGCCCTGTTGAAGAAGTACTGATCTGATCTGGATCACTATGATCCTCTTGGGATGGAAGATGCACAAGTCGAACCGGCGTTTGCGAAGCATTTTCAGACGTTCCTGGCGTATATTTCGCGACAACGGATGATAAAGTTCTTGAAGGGGCTCAACCCTGTGTTTGAGCAGAGAAGGAATGTACTACTCGCACAACCCACGCTTCCAACCTTAGAAGAAGCCATAGCTGCCATGGCACAAGATGAAGCTCGATTGAAGTTGATGTCCAACAAGGGCTACTTCCAGGGGGAGCAAGCTGCTGTTGAAAAGTCTGCCCTTGCCGCCTTCAATCAGCCTCCCTCTGCGGACGGTGTTTGCCACAACTGTGATGACTCAGGATATTATATCAGATTTTGTCCAAAACTCCTGCGAGATCAGTCAAATGATCGCGGACGGGGCCGGGGAGGACGTCGTGGTGGTAGAGGAGGATGTGCTGGTAGAAGAAAAAATTATTTTGGAGGACACAAAGCAAATCAGGCGGAAGAAAGGGGAGACAATCAATTGGCTGAAATAACCCCTCTTGAGAGGGAGTTCATCGCGAGGTTACGAGGCACGAAGCTGAGTTCGGACGACAGTCAAGTTACTCCTGGGGCGTCATCTATCTCAGGGGATCACATCACTTGCTTTGCCCAAACCAGCACAGGTATACCTGCGCGTGCTCTTGCATCTGTCCATCAGCCAGGTTGGATTATGGACTCTGGAGCATCTCGCCATGTCACGGGGTCCCGCGGTGAGTTCCAGGACTATACTCACCTACCGACGCCGGAGAGCATTCAGACTGCTGATGGTACCTCCAGACCTGTAATGGGTAAAGGCACTGTAGCATGCACCCCTTCCCTCACTCTCACCAATGTCTTACATGCTTCATATTTTCCTGTCAATCTTATATCTATTAGTGCCATTATCCTTTACCTAAATTGTACTGTTTCCTTTGACATTCCTACGGTGACTTTTCAGGAGAAGGGGACAGGACGACGACTAGGGACTGGCACATGGCATAAGGGACTGTGGTACTTGGACAGGACCGGACTGGACGAAGCATTGGCATCTTTAGTAGCAGACGCACAACTGGACGCTTCACGTCGCAGTGTAGAAGACGAATTACTACTCCACCACCAGCGTGTCGGACATTCTTCCTTTCAAGTTATTAGTCGAATGTATCCATGCTTATATCAAAGGGCTAATAAAGAGAAGTTATTTTGTAATGCATGTGAGTTGGAAAAACATATCAGGAGCTCGTATGTGAGCTCAGGGAATAGAAGTTCCCCTGAATTTGATATGATACATTCGGACGTATGGGACCCTTTGTCCTACAACCGGTATTAACGATTTTAGATGGTTCGTCACTTTTATTGACTGTTATACCTGCGTGACCTGGGTCTACCTTATGAAGAATAAAAGTGACGTCCTTGAGGCTTTTCAGGATTTTCATCGTCGAATGGAAACATAATATAACGTTAAAATTAAGTGTTTCCGGTCTGACAATGGGACGGAGTATACTAATAAGAGGGTTGCTGAGTATTTATCTACTCATAGAATACTACATCAAAATTCATGTACCTATATACCGGCACAAAATGGTGTGGCCGAACGGAAGAACAGGCACTTGCTGGAGGTCGCACGGACGATGATGCTGGCTATGAATGTCCCGAAACACTTATGGGGGCAAGCTGTATTGACGGCCTCTTATCTCATCAACAAAATGCCATCTCAGGTATTGGACTGGAAGACACCGTTGGAGATGCTTACTGGTGCAACTACATACACTGTTCTCCCAAAAGTATTTGGGTGTGTGTTTTGTCCAAGATAATAGGCCAGAAATTGGCAAACTGGATCCTAGAGCGGTTAAGTGTGTATTTGTCGGGTACACAGCGACTCAGAAGGGTTACGCATGTTGGAGCCCAGTTGAGCAGAAGATGTTTGTTAGCATGGACGTTACATTCAGAGAACTGGAACCATACTATGGTTCGGATGCAGGTTCAGCGTTTGGTGACACACCTAACACAGAGGGTGTTAGACGTGAGGGGAAGAGAATAAGTCCAAATGTGGTAGTCGAATCGGTCACGTGCCCGGTCGTGAAAAATTGGACAAAAGGGAGAGATAACAGTGACTCTGATATGGAGAATGAAGAAGAAGATACATATGTTATGCAGGGAAAAACAAGGGAAAAGGAGCTCCAAGTCTACAAAAGGAGACAACAGAAGTCCAGTACTGTGTCGTGCCCATTGCCTACTGTACCAAGTCCCTCGTCTACTCCTGCCCCAACTCTTGAAGATGTTGCCCCCGCACTGAATCACTCTGATTCTGATGCGGATCTCTCTGACTTGGATGGTATGATCTCCACCACCTATTGCTCCCTTAAAGAGATCTTCTCGCATCAATGCGGAAAAGGCTCCTAGTCGTTATGATGATTATGAACATGACATTGCCAATTTCTTGTCTTATTCTAACATTTTTTCGAATTATCGAGCCTCCATTGCATCGTTAGACTCTACTTCTTTGCCTAAGTGTTGGCAGGAAGCAAAGAAAGATCCAAGGTGGAAAGCTGCAATGATGGAAGAACTTGGGGCACTAGAAAAAAATAAGACATGGGAGCTGGTTCCATTACCCAAAGGAAAGAAAACTGTGGGATGCAAATGGGTGTACACAGTGAAGGAGATGCCAGAAGGAAAAGTAGAGCGGTACAAGGCGAGGTTGGTTGCAAAAGGATACACACAATCATATGACATCAACTATGATGAGACGTTTGCCCCAGTAACGAAAATGAGCACGGTAAGAACTCTGGTCTCCATTGCAGCAAACTATGGATGGAAGCTATACCAATTAGATGTGGAAAATGCCTTTCTCCACGGGGACCTGCAAGAAGTGTACATGGAGCTCCCGCCAGGATGCTACGCGACAGAATCGGATGGAGGGACGTCGCGTAAAAAAGTGTGTAAACTAAAGAAGTCGCTATACGGGATCAAGCAATCTCCTCGAGCCTGGTTCGACAGATTCAGAAAGGCTGTTACTGGCATGGGATACCATCAAACAAATGCAGATTATACAGTCTTTCTTCAGCATGCAAGAGGCCACATTACTATACTTGCTGTATATGTGGATGATATAGTAATCACAGGTGATGATGAGGTCGAGATCACTAAGTTAAAATCAAAACTCGCGAAGGAGTTTGAGGTAAAGGATTTAGGAGCGATGAGGTACTTTCTGGGTATCGAGGTGTGTGACGGCGAACAAGAAATTGTTCTCTCACAAAGAAAATACGCACTAGATCTGCTAAAGGAGACAGGGATGCTGGGATGCAAAGCAGCAGTCACTCTGATTGACCAGAAGTGCAAGTTGGGAGCAGAAGCAGGAGAGCCAGTTGATCGTGAAAGGTATCGAAGACTTGTAGGGAGATTGATTTATCTGGGGCACACTCGCCCTAATATCTCATTTGCGGTGAGTGTAGTGAGTCGCTACATACATAATCCAAGAACGGGTCATATGGAAGCAGTGTTTCAGATCTTGAGATATCTGAAAGGGACGCCGGAAAAAGGGTTATGGTTCAAGAAGAATGGACGCATAGAAGTTGAGGGATATTGCGATGCAGACTGGACGAGTTGCATAGACGACAAAAGGTCGACCACGAGGTACTGTGTCTTTGTAGGAGGAAACCTGGTCTCATGGAGAAGCAAGAAACAGTCAGTGGTAGCACAGCCGTCAGCTGAAGCAGAATACAGAGCAATGGCTCTGGGAGTGTCAGAGTTACTGTGGGTGAAAGCACTGCTGACAGAGTTGAAGCTGGATAAGGGAGCACCGTTACATCTTCTGAGCGATAGTCAAGCTGCAATAAGTATAGCCAAAAATCCAGTTCAGCACGACAGAACGAAGCACATCGAGATCGATCGATTCTTCATCAAGGAGAAGTTGGAACAAGAGATACTAAAGATTGATCATGTTCGCTCAGAAGAACAAGTTGCAGACTATCTGACTAAAGGTCTTAGTTCATCGAGTCTGTCAAAGCTATATAACAAGATGGGGATGATTAATATCTATTGCCCATCTTGAGGGGGAGTGTTGAGAACCAATAAGGGACTTTAGTCCCACATTGGAATATTTAGTATGAAGAGGAGTTGGAACCTCTATAAGTAGCAAGTAGTAAGTCCATCAATAAAATCATCCATTATTCATTTTCTACACTTATTCATAGGTATGGTTGGTTATTTGCAAGCTAATACAAATGACTCTTATCATGAGATAAACCGACAGGTTGCACCTCTTGATGTTTGCCACATCATTTTCTAAAAACTGCATATTATATAATGGCTGATAATATGGATGCCAGACCATCGTTTCGGATGACATTTAAAATATCTATATTGGAATATTAAAGTTTAGATTATTTTTGCCATTGTGGCTACAATTAGGGTCCTAATCTTGATTCCAAGGTCAAGATCCAAGTTTTAGAAAAGGCCAGTCTTTGACTGCACGTCCCACCACACACGCAATAACAAAGGCCTTCTTTGATCAAAATTGTACAACTTTGCATTTCAGTTTTCAACGAAATTGATGAATGTTGTTTAATATCTGTTCTATAGGTCTGTAGTAAGCCAATGATTGATTTTAATATGATTATTGATTTAAATCTTTCCCTTTAATGGTTCCTGGCTCCAATCCTAATGCACAATCACTTCACAATAGCCCCTTCAAAACCCAGGCTACGCCTAAACCCCTGATTATGTTTCCAAACATTCCAGCAGTTATAAGTAGAAACTTTTTATTTAAAACTGCAAACAAGAATCAGTAGGTACACAGAATCATACCAGACATCATCTGTATTTGTCGTTCCACACATGCTTACGCGGGTCTCATGTTGCCTCTGGGGACAAGAATCGACATTCACTCTCTTCCGCCATATTGCAATTTCACCCATCTCAGAGATTTTTTCCCAGCAAAGAAGTTCAGCGGTTTCTTCAATCTTTCTCTGTTCTTCCTGAAGATCCTCCTTAGTACGCTGCCATGCTTGGTAGTTATTTCTCCAGTTGATGGGCGGGCCTGAAAGCACCCAATACCCACCAGGTCTGAGAACACGATCCACCTCCATCATGTACATTCCATCTACACAGCAAGTCCCAGAATCAAAACGATGTCAGAATTTTAGTGAGAATGACATTTAATGAATATATAAACATATAAACAATGAGAAACATAAAGTTACTAACTAATGCTTACCATTTTCTGACCATGGAATTAAGCACCGTGAACAATGAGCCATATCAAATGCTCGCGACGGGTAAGGGAGTTTTATTGATCCAAGAACACCAATAACAGCAGGCACCCCCCTTTCCAGAGCAAACTGAACTTGTGCCTCATGTGAGTCCCTAGGTGCAAACGACATGGCCAACACATTCCTATCTAACAAGTAAGCACCCCAGCTTGCAACCTATAGTAAGTCAATATCAGCAACTCTGAGTCTATTGTCATCTCCATGTCCATTTCCGAAATGTGTTGGACACGGATATGCGATGGACATGTCTAAAACCTCATCTGTGTCTTTTTTTATGAAAAGAATCGCATTTGGGGACACATAGGGACACGTCAAGAACACTTAATCAGAGACATATATATATATATATATATATATATATATATATATATATATATATATAGCGCTAAAAAGGAAAAAAGAAATTAAAGATTGCCCTTTTAGTACTTTGACTATTCATCATTATCATCCAAGCCTTCTCCCATCGAAATGGGGTTGCTTATGGAGCATAAGAAAACTCCATAATTGCTTCTTTGCCTCCACAAGCAATCAAGTCATTTTCCATATTGATCTCTTTGCATCTTTGTATCCCTATGCAATTAAATCATTTTCTCATTTTTCTGTTAGAATGTAAGAACAATTAAAAATTTATTTGGTTTTGGTTTTCCTCTAAGATGTGGATTATTTAATTATCTAATATATGGTTGGAACTTGGATGTCAGATGATTTTTTTTATATAGATTATGCATTAAAATGTTGTCCTAAGGGAATCGATGTGTCAAAAGACTCAAAACCTAATTGGACACTAATGTCTGCATGCATCGCATCAAATCCCAACTACATATGTTCGAAGAGCGGTAGTTATGGGAGGATATGATGGGCTACCTGGATTATGACACATTGATTCTAGCTTAGGAAACTTCCTAAGAAACCCCTTAAGACGTATGCGTATATCATAGTTATCAGGATCCCCCAAACCTCTAGGAACCGCGTCTGAATAAGGAACCCCTTAAGACCGTATGCATATATCATAGTTATTGGAATCCCCAAACCTCTAGGAACCGCGTCCTGAATCTAGACACCCCAATTTTGGCGAGTTCCTAATCCGGATAGCCAAAAGTAGTGACCCTGTACATGAAGCTCAACCAAGATATTAATCAAACGATAATACAAAAGACAATAAAAGCAGTCCTAGAGTTCAGGAAAAAATCATGTCGAGTGAGTGAGGCAAATTAGAAATGTGGTCAGTCCTTAAGATGCAATTTAGCTTACACTTTTAAAGCCCATAGTTAATGGTGTTAAAGTCCCTATCACTACACAAAAACTCCAGAGTATGGTGGGGGTTGAAGGTTTACTTTTTCTACTATTCCAAAACAGCCATGCATGTCGAAGGCTCATTTTATGGTCTGAGGGTTGGATTCACGCAGGTACAAAATCAAGGAATTTAATGAATCGTCTTGTACAATTCCCAAGACAAAAAAGGGATGTTGACAACCTTAAAGGTCAGGCGTGGGTTCAATAGTGAACTAAGGACAAAATTTTGCTTGAACAGTATCCTTGGGTTGCAGGATTTCTTTCTTTCTGGCAGTGTAGCCATTTTTAGGAATACCAGGAAATCCAAGATGCAGAGTACAAAATGTTGTTGCAGAATATGTTTCATACTATGTAGCACGGATATAGGTATGCCGGTACGATACGAGGGTACGACAAACATCCAAAAACTAGGAAACGATACGTCATGGATATGACAATTAAAAATATAATTATTTATATAATAATTAAAAATGATATATAATTTAAAGAACTTAAACCTCTATCTTAAAACCCATAATCCGACATTTCAAAAAAAAAAAAAAAAAAACCATAATCCAACTTGTTTCACCAAAAAGGCCCATAATTCAACATATCAAACAAAAACAAAACCATAATTCAAACTCATAAGTCTCACTCCACTTGAATATTCTCGATGTCTTCTGTCCAAGCCTCCAGCGAGAAAGAACAATGAACAAAAGGAAATCTGAGGACTGAGGTAGATATAGATGAAGAAAGATGGTCCATCTTATGTGTGCTTATTATCATGTGTGTTTCTCTATAGCATTTATTAAAAAAGCTCGCCTCTTCATATTCTTTCTGCAATTCCAAGACTAAATTGAGTGATTTATCTGAAAAACGTGTCCAAATGGTTCAATAGTACCCAGCGTGTATCTCAAGCATGCCTATTGATTGGATACGTACCCAAATGATTTGGTGTGTATCCAACATGTATCCGCGTGTATCGCACCAATTTTACGTATCCAGTACGGGATACACAAGTCCTTGGGCTCGTATCCGTGCATCATAGGTTTCATATAATTGAATAGGTAAATCTTTTTAATCTGCTAAAATTCTGCGTCATATGAGATCTGAACATAGGTTGCTCAAATAACATGTTAAAATCCATGCCGCTACACCAAAACTCTTGAGTTAGAAGTTCATGATTAAATATTTGTATTATTCCTACACATGGAAATAGGGAAACAATGCCAAAAGTTCACAAAGAGATGTATATGTCAAATTACTAAATTAGGTGCACATAAGAAACCAAGCAAGAAAAGAGCAGCAACCATGAATAATGACAGTATCAACAAAACATTGCAGCGTAATCAAAGTCTACCAAAATTCTACGTATAAAATGTGAATGCTACTCATAACTTTTTGGCTAACCTATGTCAGTCTCCTATAAGCAAAGGATGTGATGTATGATATTCAATAGTTAAGTTAATATTTTAACTATGATAAAGATTTATATGATGAGCTCAGGAGACAAGAAAAATCTGCACATACGGACATACCCCACAGCCAGTGTCTAATGCAGTTCTGACGGTCCCATTAGCAATTGGAATTACAGAAGCAAGCTGGTTGATATATGTGTCTGCTCCTTGCGGAAACTGAGTACCTCCACCAGGGAATCTAAATACACTTCCCTCATAATGAACCCAATTCTGAACAGCCTTCTCAACTGTCAAACTCTTATATGGAACATTTGCATAGACAACATAGTCACGACTCTTAGGCCATGGGAATGGGGCCAGGTATCCCTTGGGAGCTGGTATAAGGCAGCGAAGCTTCTGTTCCTCTGGTGGGCAATGTCTCTCTCTATAAATCATGTTATTCCTGGGAAATGTCATTGCTCGTTTTTGATCTTGGCAAGGAGTGTGATCAGTGTATTTGTCTTTGCACGGTTTGAAAGTTTCAACATTTGATTCTGTAAGCTCGTCAGGAATCCCTGTTCCCACATGATGGGTCTCAAAATTAAGGTTAGGTAAGAGGGTGCAATCAGTATGCTTATTTATCACAGCTGCTATGGTATCTCCTTTTCCGGTACCACTTTTCTGCCAAGCACCCAATATATAGAAGAAGCCACACAAACCCAAGATAATAACTATAGTCAAAGAAGTTCGAGTCTTGGTATCACCAGGGCCCAGTAGAGCCATAATGTGCTCCTGAAAGGATTCCCATGCAATTTTAGCATAAAACGGTCATATTTTTAAAGAGAGATGAATGATACACATAAGAAGATGGAAAGTAACAAGAGGCATGTCATTCCCATGTTACTAAGAACTCAGGAAAAAAAAAAAGGCATTAATCAGCAAATTTCTCACTAAAGCTACTAATTTTGTACCTAAAATTACACTAAAAAACCTTCAAATTTGGATTCTCATAAGCTTACCAAGTTTATAAAAAACACTACACCAAAAATCAAATATTTTCATTGTAGGATATATGTAGAAAGATCTGAAGAATGCAACAACAACAACAAAGCCTTTATCCTACATTTTTGTGGTCGAATGTTTGAATCATTTTCTTCCATTCGGCTGTGTTAAGAGCCATGTCCTCTGTAACACGAACAAAAAGCATATCCTTCTTTAATACCTTGATCCATGTTTGTTTAGGCATACCTCTAGTCCTAGCGGCTCCTTCAACTACTATTTTATAGCTCCTTGTTGGAGCATCTATCGGTTTACGTTGCACATGTCCAAATCACCTAATACAATTTTCTTTCAACTTGTCGTCAATTAACGTCACCTCTAACTTCCTATGAATATGCTCATTTCGTATCTTATCTTTTAATCCATTGTCACTCATTCATATTAGCATTCTCATTTCTTCTACACTAATTCTATGGACATGTTATTTCTTAATTGTCCAACACCTCGATAGATGGTCTTATAGTCGTCTTATAATCATTTCTTTCAACTTCAAAGGTATCTTCCAATCACAAAGTACTCCAAAAGAACTCTTCCATTTTGACTATCATGTTTTAATTCTATGCATAACACCCTTCTGAATCTCTCTGTCATAATGAATAATTGATCACAAATACCGAAAACTATCACTCCTAGGTATCTCTTATGCATCTATATGTACTCCCCCATCATCCCTCTTTACATTTTGGTTGAAGTTACATTTCAGTACTCTGTTTATTTCTTACTAATCTTAGTACCCTTAGATTCCAAAGTTTGTTTCCACACCTCTATTTTAGCATCCAACATTTTCTACTCTCATCAACCAACACTTGGAGAATGCAATATATATATATATATATATATATATATATATAGAGAGAGAGAGAGAGAGGAAAATGTACCTAAGGTCGACCTTAGGTAAGTTACCTAAGGTCGACCTCATTTTCCTCACTTTACAACATTTTTTTCTTGAATTTTTTTTATGGGATTCATCTACACCTTATTGATTGGCAATATACCAAATATCAAGAAAAAATAATATTGTTTAGCCCCCTATCAATAAGGTGCAAAATCGACGGTGTAGCAGCAAAGTTTTAGACCGTCGATTTTGCAAGGGATAGATAGGGGGCTAAACAATATTTTTTTTTCTTGAAATTTGGTATGTTGCCAATCAATAAGGTGTAGATGAATCCCATAAAAAAAAATTCAAGAAAAAAATGTTGTAAAGTGAGGAAAATGAGGTCGACCTTAGGTAACTTACCTAAGGTCGACCTTAGGTACATTTTCCTCATATATATATATATATATATATATATATATATATATATATATAAATAACCCGTCAATCGAAGATAATCAGGAAGTTACTAACTTTACATATGAAATTACACTTAAAATCAAATATTTTTACTGTAGACAATTCAAAATAGGATTTTAAAAGAAAATTGCAGAAAATATGCCTGAATAATGTAAAAACTCCAAAATTTGCATAAAGAAGTACTAGATGCATCAAGATCAAAAGTCATAGATACGGGAATGGGGTATCAACTTCAAAGGTAGCTATCAAAATAAAATCATCAGTTGAAACTAATCAGCAAATATAACTAAGCTTGGTAAATAGTAAGTTTAACCCAATAAACTACACTAAAAGAAAACACTCATTGTAGAACACTTCTAAACTCGTTTTAAGAAGAAAATGCAGCAAATATGATCCGAACAATGCAAAAGCTCAAAAAAAAAAAAAAAAAGACCGTCCATTCTTGATCATCAAATGAGATTAATCAGCGACCTAATATTACAAACTAAGCACCACCTGCAGTAGACAAATAGTGAAAGACCCGAATCAAAGTAGAACATACTGAAATCTAAAATGTACTTTACTTACTAACTTCAGGTGATCATACTGCACGAACGAAACATATTCTAAAGAGCATTAAGAAATAGAAAAGTTGAGATATACGTTCATCGGTTAGGTATACTAGTCCCTATGTTGCATGAACACGACTGCGACACGATACAAACAACGTGACGACCACAATGACAATGGCACCTATTGCAGTGTCCTATTTTAATTTGGAGTGTCCAACCCGATTTGACGCTGACACGGTAAGTGTCATAGAAAAGATTGGTGAATAATTTTACCAGTAAAAATTAGCCATAAGCTTGAAGAGAGAGACTGCCCTTTCCTAAAAGTTATTCAAAGATAGCTATCAATTAAATCATAAGACGAAGTTGACCAGTAATTGTTTTTTACTAAAGTTACTAA
Organism: Iris pallida; assembly: GCA_029216955.1. Classification (NCBI taxonomy): domain Eukaryota; kingdom Viridiplantae; phylum Streptophyta; class Magnoliopsida; order Asparagales; family Iridaceae; genus Iris; species Iris pallida. The sequence goes on along the minus strand of JANAVB010043220.1, from coordinate 12,756,695 downwards.
CCTTATACCAAAACATTCGCACTAAAATTCAAATCAGATCAAATATTTCCACTTCAGATTAGTATTTTTACAAGAAAAATGCAACAAATGTCTCAAAATTTTACATCAAAGTACTAGATGCGTCAAGATCAAAGAGGTCAAAGGGATCTGGAAACGGACTATCAGTCTCAAAAAAAATAGGTATCAATCATCAAATAAATTAATTAGCAAAATTCTTACTAAAGTTACCAACTTTATACCTAAAATTGCACTAAAACCAAATCTTTCTACTGTAAAACCCTTCAAGATTAGATTTTTAGAAGAAATGGAGTATGAATTGCTTACCAATTTGATGAAAGAAGAAGAAGAAAAGGATCCCCTTCTTTTTTTTCTAGTTCATTCGAGGAGAGAGAAACCCTAGATTTTTGCCGGGAAAGGAAAGGGGGAGGATCCCGAGGAAGAGAATAGTTCGGGTCGTGTCTGTAGTGTAGTTATCTTCGTTTGTAGGTTGACTTTCTCTCTCCCTCTCTCTCTCCCTCTTTCAAATGTCTTGGTACAAGTTTCCTTACATATTACACAACTGAAAATTGCTGAGCAACCCAATTTTGGAGTTGATTTTTATGAAAAATTCACCCGCATGATAGGTTTTATGAAATGCTTAAAATTATATATTTCCACTTTAAGTATTCCAAGATTTCCTTTAGATGCTCTGTATTTACAAAATTAATACCATAACTACCCTTCCGCACAAACTCAGATCTGGATTGCGATTCTCTTCTTCTTCACGAGAGATCTGAATTTCATTGCTCTCATCTTCATCAGAGATCGCAAAGATCGTTCGTAGTTCACCATGTTTTTTTTCAGTCGAACTCCGATCATCGCTTATCTTCTTCTTCTTCTTCTTCTTCTTCTTCTTCTTCTTCTTCTTCTTCTTCTTCTCCGACAATTAGGTCAATTATGGAGAGAAGATCTTCTTCTTCTTTTTCATAAGAGTTAGCATCGTTTTGAAAGAAGAACGAAAACTCTTGAATGTTTATTCATGTCAAATTTCTTTCAACAAAACAAAAAATTAAAAAATTAGGTTTTTATCAAATGTTCTCCGTCGATATCGCACGAAGAATAGTCATTCTCCTGCATTTTTAATAAGGAGAATGTCATTCCCCGTATTGAATGGCATTCTCCATGTTTCTAACACGGAGAATGGTCATTCTCCTGTGTTTTAACATTTGAATGACCATTCTCCGTGTCATTTAACACGGAGAATGTCATTCTCCGTGTTATTTAGCACGGAGAATAGCCATTCTCCGTGTTATTTAGCACGGAGAATGGACATTCTCCGTGTAATTTAGAAACGGAGAATGTCATTCTCCGTACTAAATTACACGGAGAATGGTCATTCTCCTACGTTTTAACACTGGGAATAACCATTCTCCGTGTAAATTAACACGGAGAATGTCATTCTCCGTTTTATTTGACACGGAGAATGCCATTCTCTGTGTTTCTAACACGGAGAATGGTTATTCTCCTGCGTTTTAACACTGGAATGACCATTCTCCGTGCTAAATTACACGGAGAATGGTCATTCTCCTGCGTTTTAACACTGGAATGACCATTCTCCGTGCTAAATTACACGGAGAATGACCATTCTCCGTTTTATTTAGCACGGAGAATGGCATTCTCCGTTTTATTTAACACGGAGAATGGCCATTCTCCGTATTAGAAATACGGAAAATGTCCATTCTCCTGCGTTTTAACACTGTAATGACAATTTTTCGTGCTAAATTACACGAAGAATGACCATTCTCCGTGTAAATTAAGACGGAGAATGACCATTCTCCATGTAATTTAGCACGGAGAATGACCATTCTCCGTATAAATTAAGACGGAGAATGCCATTCTCCGTGTTACTAATACAGAGAATGACTATTCTCCGTGTAAATTAAGACGGAGAATGATATTCTCCGTGTTACTAACACGGAGAATGGCCACCCTCATGCGAAATTAACATTTTTCGTGTTCTAATACGGAGAATGACCATTCTCCTGCATTTTATGGTCAGTCGAAACTTTGAAGGGCCATAACTTTTGACTGGGAGGTCGAAACGAGGCCCGGTTTGTCCAAAAACGAGCGTATTTTCGAGGAGGCTGAAAGTAACAGTTTTTTCGTTAGACGGCCTTCAGAAATTTTAGAATCGCAAAAAATGATATTTTGACCTCCGTTTTAGCACTTTTGTCGTTTGTCTCGGTCTTTCCGAAATTTTCCGACGAGTTTTTGAAGATTTTTGAGTAGAAAACCTAGATTCGAAAGTGAGCAGCGTATGGAAGAAGATGAAGTATCGAAACGTTTTTTTAAGAGTAGTTTCGTGGGTGTTTTCAATAAATTAGAAGGAAGGGCAAAAAGGTCATTCAGAACCTTCTTTATATATTTTTTGCTAATTCTGGGCACGCGATGAAAATTTATTGCACGGTGGGTTTTTCATAAAACTTTTTCGTTTTTTTGGGCATTTCATAAATTTCCCCCACAAATATTAACAAAATAATTTAATCCAAACTCGAATTATCCTAGTTATTATAAGAAAGACATAAATTATGACTAAGTAGCAAAAGATTAGTGAATCCACATAAACATATTATTTTTTTAATTTATAAAAATAATAAAAGTTGGAGACAATAAATATAAAATATATAAAATATAGCGTGTACAAAGCCAGGTGCATAGGTTATTTCAAAAAAAATAAAATAAATAATTTAACTCAATAATTATAATAGTTACTACAAGTAATAAAAATAATGGATTATTGATTGCTTATTTTTTATAATTAACGGTATTAGTTGCTTAATATTAGTCAGCATTATTAGCTACTCTATATATCTCAACTCTTATTTACAAATACTAGTTTTTGTGAGAGTTCATATCAAGGAACTCTTCAGAGTCCTTACAAGTTCCATACGTTGGAATTTGGATCACCCCTAGTGATATATTAGTTATACTAGCTTTTCAAAATATAACAATAATAGTAACATGAAATTAATGAAATTAATGTAATTGTTACATATTTTTAAGTATATTAGTTACATAAATTGATTAGCATTATATATTATTGCTAATTCCTACATATAAGGATAATGGGTGACATGTACTTAAAGGAAAATTATATAGGTACTTCATATTTTACTTAGGACAGCTCATTACTTCATGACAGTCCAATTTTTTTCTAATTTTTACTCAAGACAGTCCCAAATTTATTAGAGCTGTCCAATCCCTCCTCCCCAAAAAAAAATATTTCCAACAGGACTGTAGGCAAATTCTACAGTCTTATAGTATTATGGGACTGTATAATTTTTCTACAGTCCTATACGGACTGTAGAATTTCCTACAGTTATGTATATGAACAGGATTTTATAATTTTTCTTACAGTCCTTACGGTTCTAATTTTATCTTTCTATTTTAACAGGACAGTAGGACTTTATAATTTTATACTGTAGAAATTTATATATTATAGGACTGTAGAAATTGCATACAGTCTGTTGGCTTTTATACTAAAAATTTGGACTGTTCTCAAGCAAAAAAATTGAGTGCCAAACTTGTAAATAAATAGAAAAAAAAATAGAGTGCCCTAAAGGTAAAAAAAAAATGAAGTGTTTATAGAATTTTCCAACTTATAAGGGTGACATATATACTTGTAGTTTGTTAAATGTTACTAGTATTTATTACACATGAGAATAAAATAGGATATATGTATGTAACTTGTTACGTATTACTGTTATTTTTTACGTGTATGTTATGTGCCAAGCTAGTTATTCTATATGTTGAATTAGTATTATGTTGAGTTGCTTAATTGTAAGGGTGTGAATAAGTGGATTAGTGGTGGGAAGATAGTGTAAGAGTTTGTTGTGAGTGGATTGTGTTTTATATATTTACTTCCTTACCAATAAATAATAATATAATATTATGATAAAACTTTGCCTTTATTAACTGAGGTCTCGGTTTCCCTCAAAACAATCTACAAATTGAGGTGTTTCTAGGTTTCCTTCGAAACGAGTCCACCTCTTGATGTGGGCACGTAACATTTGTTACATATTCCAACTATTTATTACATATAAGGATAAAATGTGACTTCTATGTGTTACATGTTAATGTTATTTGTTATACAAGGGTAATTAAATGTGATATCTATATGTAACATGTTACTGTTATTTGTTACATATAAGGGTAATTTGTTGCATCTACTTGTACCTTGATACATGGTACTGTTATTTATTACACTAGTATATCACCCGTGCGATGCACGGTTTGTATATTTAATATTATATATGAATCCAAACAAAATTAAATGAATGTTCTTTATATAGTGATATATAGATTTTAGATTAAAACAAAAGTTAAAAAATGCTTTTAGTAAATAAAAATAAACAAAACTATATGACAGTTCCACACTCAAAAAAAAAAAAAAGCATATAAAATTGAGATTAAATTTTAAAGTATACGATAAAGTCTACTTTGATGACATAAAATATAACATTTGTTTGGATTACAGATTTTGAAATACTTCCCTATACACAACATTTGTTGTTGAATTACATTGATCTTTGTCTTCACTGCATATTAAAATCTTCAATCCTTTCTTACTTGTTACCCTTGAAACAGCAACGTATAACTGTCCATGACTGAAAACGGGATTCTTCAAGAAAAGTCCAACATGAGAAAGTGATTGACCTTGACTTTTGTTTATTGTCATTGCATAAGAAACAATCAATGGATATTGTCTTCTTTGAAATTTGAAAGGCAATCTTGGATCAGAAGGTGTCAATGACATTCGTGGAATCAAAACTTTATTACCAGCATTGTCTCCACATAGAATCTTTGCTTCAAGAACACGATTGCCTAATTTTGTAATTAGCAATCTAGTACCATTACATAGCCCAGCTGAATGATCTATATTCCTTAATAACATTACTGGGGTACCAACTTTCAATTTTAATTCATGATTCGGTACACCTGAACATTTAATACTGTTCAAAAACTCTGGAGTGTGAACATCTGATAATAAGTCTACATTGGCATCTGATTTAGATGGACTATCAGAACTTAAGTATGTGCTTGCGTTACCAGAATTCAATGAGATCATGTACTCATTTACCATCTCAACCACATTAAGAGTTGGTGCTAATATAGCTCTTTCCTTCAAGAAATCTGAATCGATGACAAAATTGTCAAAAGAAGGATATGTGCTCTCGACAATTGTTTGTAGTGGATCATTTGCACTACTAAGTAAAACGTCACTTGGAATTTCGATTTTTGCACACCCATCATTATGCGATCCAAGTGTTCCATCTCCTATACTTGCAATCCATTCAGAAAACTGTTTGAGCTCTTCACTTTCAGATGTTATGGTAGAACCTTGAAGTCTCATGTTTTTTGTCAATCTCAACACTTTGCAGTTTTGCCAAATATAAGAAGAATTTATAGTTGCATGAACTATGTCTTGTCTACTACCTTTTGGAATTACAGGCAATATTTGACGAAAATCTCCACCGAAGACAATAGTTTTTCCTCCAAATGGTGTTTCAGAACTTAATGGATTGGTAAATTGCATTATATCTCTAAGCGTTCTATCCAACGCTTCAAAGCAATATCGGTGCATCATTGGCGCTTCATCCCAAATTATAAGTTTACACCTAACTATTAGTTCTGCAAGTTGACTTCCTTGTTTGATATTGCATGTTGAATCCTCATTTACATTTATTGGAATAGCAAATCTTGAATGAGCAGTTCGTCCACCAGGTAACAAAAGTGATGCTATTCCACTGGAAGCAACATTTAGAACAATTTCTTCCTTGGATCTCAACCCTGCAGATAATGTTCTCCAGATGAACGTTTTGCCAGTACCGCCATATCCGTACAAAAAGAAAACACCACCATTTGTAGAGTTAACAGCATCCATTATTCTGTTATAAGCATATTGTTGTTCATCGTTCAAGCGAGCACATAGATGTCTGTGTTCTTCTGCTAGAGTCGCTCGATCATAACATAATTCATCATTTAGTAATCTATTTGTAGTATTTGATAAGTAGTCAATGTTTGGAAATGGCATTGATGGAAATTCTCTCAAACTTCTACCACAATTTCTCAACAACTTTTCAATCTCCGCCAAAGCGTGGTTTTGAATGTCATTCTCACTCATAAGCAAATCTAGAATTGAAAAAAAAATGTTAGAATTAGTTGCCATATTTTTCTTGAATATGAAATAATAACAGCAAACCAAATTTGAACTTAAAATAGGAAAGAAACATTTTACCTTTGTCGTTCAACGCAATTCGTTTATTATATAAAACATCATCCGATAAGTATGTCCAACATTTTTTCCAAACTAACTCAGGCCGGCTTATAGAGCAAGATGACAACAATGTTACAAATAAATTTCTCAAAGAATATGCAGATGCCCAATAGCTTGCCTCAATAATACCATCGATATACTCATCATCATCTTCCAACAATCCTAAAACGTAGCATGCTTCACGATATGACTCGTAATGAATACCATTGATTTTTTTAATATCATCATAGCATGTAGGTCCACGGACGATATTGAGAAGACATCTTAAATGGTACATCTCACCGCAACCAGGTGGAACATAAAAAATTCGTCCTAATGAGAAACCTTTCTTTCTCGGAGTCCACTCTCTTGTCTTTTGTTTCCAAACAAACTTTGTGGAAATTCAGCATATGTAAGATTTTTTCCCTCTGGATACCTCTTATTCGCTTCAAACCAAGCTAAGAACATACTTTCTTTCACACTGGCACGGTCAATAATTGTATCAATAGCATCTGCATCTGAAAATATAATAGGTTGCTCGTCGGGTAAGTGAAAGCTAAGTCGCTCAACAGAAGGGTTCTTATATTGAATTTCAAAACCAAACAATCTCCATGCTGCCTCACAAGCAGAAATGTATCTACAATCGTAATACATGTTAATTTCATCAACTGGTTTGCTGGGTTCATCATCATCATCTGTAGTTTTATAGAAAGATGCCGTTACCCGATCATGTCCTTTATTCACATATTTGAACAAATATTTTATAGATCGAGACTGATTGCACCACTCAACATTCATATGAGCTCCATACTTCATCAATAGATAACGATTATGAGGCACTACAAATCGATTATCTAGTTCAACGCCATTCTTTAAAACAGTTCTTCCATCATCTCTACGTCTATATATTGGATATCCATCTTCATCAACCAAAGTATTTTGAATAAATTTCTTTGGAAAATGTTTTGTGCAACGACCATCTAACATACATGGTGAATTCTTTCTTGCAGTACCACAAGGTCCATGTATCATAAAATCTCGCAACAAAAAAAATTAATTTTTTTGTTTTGAAAAAAATAAAATAGTAACATCCAAAAATATTGATTTAGTTTAAGAATTATACCTCGATTTGTAATTTTCAATCTCTGGAATATCAACACCAAACAACAACCTTGACACATAATATGTGTTGGATGCCGTAATATGACCTATGCATGAACAAAATAAATTGCAAATATATTACATTATTTTACATTAGACCTAAATATGTATATTTATTTGCATTATGTTAGCCATAATTATTACCTCTATATAATTTGGTACGAAACATTTGCAGTATCACTATCACTGGCTCATTTTTAACATTACTAACGTACGAAACCATCTCATCAACCAATTGTCCCCACAGAGTACATTGCAAACGTTTTTTCCTGAAAATAGAATATATAACATACTTTTTAAGAAAAACATTACATTAATATAACTGTTCTTTGAAAGAATTAAGAAATAATAAAATCTTAAAATAATACTCGTTGTCTTCAAGTGTAATATCCATAAGTCGTGTTGGCCCATCCTTCAAATCCCTTTGTTGTGGAGGATCTAAAGTGATTACTCGTCCAATAAAATCTAAAAATAATAATAAGATTAATATAAAATTAAACGATTAAACAGTTTTATGAATAACATATTAAAAATTGTAATGAAAAAATTAAAATAATGTTACCGATAAGTCTGCTGTCTTCTAACTTTTCATCAGTTGAAAGTTCAGAAAAGTTATAAAAACTGAAAATAAAAGAAGGAAACTGTTCATCAAAAATTTCAACAACTTTCGTTTTTGCGAGGAATAATATCTTGTATTTGTTCAAGGTTGTCTTGTATTTCATGGTATTATTTGTAACCACAAAGCAGCGAATAGCATAAAGCTTTCTCTCATTCAGCATTGTCTGAAAGCTGGGTATTAGGTCTTTCTTAATACTTGCATGAATCCGATCACCCTGCAAAGACAAAAAATGATTTCAGTTGAAATATATCATAATGTTGAACTATATAAAAAATGAATTCATCATTTATTACTCGTGAATATAATTTCATGTTTATTTTGGTAGGGGTTTCTGTTCTTTATTTTTTTTTTCTTAGATATTTGATATAAAAATTCAAATGCCATCTATCTGTATTTTTTTTATCTGTTCAATTTTGTTATCCGGTAAATACATTACTTTCATTTATAAACTTGATTCCCATGTAAAATACGATGGAATTAAATTTGACATAAGTTATATTAATAATAATTTATCGGATTGTAAAGGCATGTGACAATGTGAACAGCTATTGTAAAGGCTGTTCACATTCTGGACAATGGCATTTGTGAATTTAATCATGAGCATTTGTAAAAAATCCATATACGATGGAATTAAATTTGGCAAATAAAGCTATGTGACAATATGAACAGCTATTGTAAAAGATGTCCTTCTGGTCAATGGCATTTGTGATTTTTTTTTTTAAACAAATTCATGGTGTATTTGTGTTTTATCATTTAAATATGTCGGTCGGCTATCTTTAAAAACATTGGCGGGGCATTCGTTGCAGCCATTGGTCTTTCGGCAATGATGATTTGGCAGCCATTGGCGGGGTATTCATTGCAGCCATTGGTTGGTTAATTCTAAATCTGAGTCTATCAACTATTTAACATGAGTATGGTGCTATATATAACTGTTTTCCAGCATATATTAATCCGAATATAATAACTGTTTTCCAGCAAGTGTGGCTATGTGACAATGGGAAATGCTATTGTAAATGTGCATTTTAAATTGGCATTTGTGAACATTTTTACACGAAATATGCATTTTATAACATCCAAAATGTGCATTTTATTTTTGACAAAATATTATATAAATAACTATTACCTCTGCATCATGAAACACGCATTCAAGACTATATGGCTGGCCTTTTCCTCCATATCCAGGTACTTCATAGAGACGCAAGAGTCGAACCTTCATATTCCAGAAGGTTTTTGAAGGATTCACATCACGAATAGGAGAGAAAAATGGAGCCATAGTGATTTTGTTCCCAAGTCAAAAGTATGGACTTGTTGAGCTCATACTTCCATCTATTTATAGACAAAATAGAAGAGAAGCTCAGCAATAGCCATAATTGGGAACCAACATCAGCCTTATCGGGAACTCAACAGTCAAGTGAACAACAAATGAACACTTGTTTATGATCAGATTCATCAGCATAATTAATGGTATATTTGGAACCAACAGCAGCTTTGTTGGGAAACTGAACAGACCTCATGTGGGGACACATCAAAGGCACATTTTTTCAAAGGCAGATTCATCAGCAAATGAGTGGTAGGAAAGGAGGATAACAATTAAGATTTGTCCAGCTGTGTATATTTTCGAATTTATTGATCCACTTTATGTATAGCTGAATAATAGTTTTTTACTGTCATAAATTTGTCACAGTTGTTATTGATCCACTTTATGTTTTTGTAACAAATTTGTCACAGTTTTAAGCTGAATAATAATGATGTATAACTATATAGATGCATAACTATATTGCTGCCACATTTTGGGCGGGAAATGCCACTATTTGGCTATTATATATATATAGATTACTAATACTATTAATTATTATTTTATTACTGATTTATTTATAGTAGTTAGCACAACGGATCATTCATACTATTATTTTATATATGAATGTTAATTGAATTATCTTAATTACTCAATAATAACTAAGCTTATTAATGAATCAATGTTAATTAAATATTTTGATTAGTGCCTTACTAATATTATACGTCAATTATTATTTTGTGATTATTATTAGCTAAGTAATTATTATTAACTATGAAAAATGGAGAGTTTTTTTTTTTCTTTTCATAGAGAATAAGGGGCCATTTCCAATTCCCTTGAGACCATATTTGGCTTCCTAAACTAAATTTGGAAGGAAATTTTTTTTTTTATGGACCACGGTATTTTTTTTGTTCCACTTTCATGTAGTTAGGTGGTAAAAAAGAAAGCAGTATAGAATTCCTGACATGACAGGTCGATTTAAAAAAAAATTATCAAAATATTTTTGTAGCTGTTATATTTGAAGTATATTGGATATAATTTGGTAGACGAAAATATCTATCAATAAGAGCATATTTATTTAGTCCGAGCTCTCTAGCCTAGTGGTATTAGAGCGGACACCCGGAGGGACCGGCAAGGTTCGAGTCCCCCAATTGTGTGTGTGTGTGGAATTTCAAAAAAAAATAAAAATAAGAGCATATTTATTTTTTTCAAAATTTTCTAATACATAAAAGAAAGCTAGTGATATTAGGTGAGAATACTACTTTTTTGCGGCCATGGAAAATGAACAACTACCATAGCAAACACAAGTTCATCAACATCAACCCCCACCGCAACCTCAGGGAGTACAAGAGCCTCAATATGCATCGCAATTTCAAGGAATACAAGAAACCTAACTCGCACAACCTCAGTAAGCACTAGAGGGAGACGGATTGATTCATAATCATAATTGGATGTGAGCAAAATTTTGGTAGCGCTTTAACGGAGTTTATAATGAGCATGATATTGAAAGAATAATCTCGCTTGAAATTATTGTTGAATGCTTACATTGTGAGAAAAAGACTCAAATGGAAACCTAACTATGGCTCAAGAAATCTATGTAGGCATTTAAACAAGTGTATATAGTATTTGCATTTTCTTGAAAAAATGTACCATTTTTCAATATGTATTATTATTACTAGATATGTATATTTATATGACGCAACTTATGTCTGAGTTGTTACTTTTAGCCTTCCTACAAGATTTCTTTGTGGTATATTACAAAAAAAGTTTGAAGGGAGCCTAAAAACTCAAACACGAGTTACATATATTTTTATGCGACTTATGTTTGAGTTTCAACTTTCAACCTTTATGTAAACTTTCTTTGTAACATTATAAAGAAAATTTGAAGAAAGGTTAAAAACTGAAACCCAAACATATCAATAACTTATGTAAAAATAATAATATTTATTAAAATATTGGCGTAAAATACCTCTTTAATATTGTACCTCATTTATTTGAAGTCCATTTATTAAGACTAAAGGCTATTGATTTAGTTTTTTTATTTAATTTACTTCGAGCCAACCAATACCTGTTCCTGAACCGGTCCAAACCTGGCCAGCTGTTTCCCCGAGTTCGGGCTGGTTTTGGGTTTTCTATTTTCCGATCTGGGCCTGCCAAAACCGTCTGCTACTCTGGTCAAGCCTGACACAGAACTGGTCAATTACAATCAAATCTGGGCCCAACCTGGCCCGATAGACACCTTGAGGTTTCAATGTTTGGAATTTGATGAATAATAACTAATTATGGGATTGCTACCATGGGCCCCTATTATCCTCTCCTATGTTTCATGAGTATTATAAAACTACCCATATTCCAAAAATAATTACACTCGCAACCCCTCTATAAATATTTTAAAACATAGGAGTGGTAAGTGTTATAAGTTTCTATAGAAAATATAAACTATAAGAGTGGTCCATGTAATTAGTTTTAAAATAAGGATGATTTTTGTAATAAGTGTAAAACATAGTAATAGTTAACACAAAATGAGCTGACAAGTGACAAGTGAAACACGAGATGGATCCTCAATATGCACTAGGCCCAGTCGTTTGTATCATAGTACCTGGTCTTTCAAAAGACGACCAGAAGTTTTTCTTGATGATATGAAGAAATTCCATCTAACATAATCAAGCTACGTATGCTGAGTGTCACATTACAGAAAAGGGCATCAATCATTAGTGGCCTTAGATTTGTCGAAAAAACAAACAAAAACATGGTTGTATGTGTGACAATTTCCTAACCTTACATTTACAGTCGAGTAAAATTAGATCATATCGATGTCAGTATTGCCAGTCATTAGATCATACTGCTCTTGACAACACAGCTTCCTAACCTAAACAAACTCCTTTAATACACATTTAAGCCACTCATCTTTTTTCTTGCTTCCTGCAAAGAGCAAAGAAAATCAACGACAAGTTATGTTCTCTTCCTTCCAGGAAAGATGAGTTGAAACATAAAATTGATCTGAGCCAATGCACATCACAGACTTGCTGCAGTCGTTAAAAAGGCGGTTAAAGGTCATAAGATGACTTGCCTTGTGGATAGCATCAATTATCGCCTCTGCGTCGCTTATCTGAGCCTCCATTGCTTCTTCAACTTGCAGGAGAAGTTTCCTGTGTGATGCTTCTGTTTATTTAACAGAATAACAGAACCAAAGAGAAAAGTTAGAACTTCAGCATAACGTACTTAATAAAGAATAAGAATGTGTAGAAGCTTATAGAGGTGCTAAAATACTCTCTCTGATGTCAAATCCTAACTTAAATGTTTCGATTATGATAGATTTTGGACTTTATTTTTGCGTTAAATTGATGAGTATAGCATTAGCTATTCCTTATTTAGCACCCTGTATCTGTTAGGAACCTGTAAGCTTCTTTATTTTTCAAAACTCTCTCCGAACTATTCATAATGATGAACAAATACAAACTTGTTCAACGTCATCAATGACACAAATTCACTGTCAGAAACATAAATCTCCCTAGGAAGAAAAGTATGTTAGATAATGGCTTGGCTACATCTGTAAGGCTTTCAAAGCTGGACAACAGCTTGCCTGTGAGGGCTGAGATACACTTTGTTTGACATTCCTAGCAGGGATTGTATGTATAAGTTTAATGATAGTTCCTACATGTTATAATATGCTCTAGTACAGAAAGATCAAAAATCATCCGAGCAGATCAGTTTTGATCTGACAGAAGCACAGAATTATATTATTATCTGATGGCTTGATGATTGGAGATAATATCAAGTATGCAGGGACCATGATTTAGTAGAAGAATGCAATGATCAACATACTTTGTCGATCTGCAGTTCCTTTTAACTCCACATGACATGCTTCAAATTTCTCTAGCGTTCTCCGGCAGTCCATGAGATGCTTATTAACCTCTTCTTTGTACTTGTTGTGAATGACTATAAGCCTTTCCTGCTGCTCTGGAGACAACAAAGATATTTAATTAAGCTCAGCCAATCAGAGGGGGGAATACAATACAAACTAAACAGCCACATAGATCAAACGGAACTATGTGAAGAATTTTGGGAGTTGTAAAATAGCATTTCATACATAACATGTACAATAAAGGAGTCAACATATGCACATGGAAGCCATTAAAAGGATAATTTCTGTGACCTGGCTTTGATTAGATTGAAATAAAAACATGACTGACTGACAAAAGGGATTACCTTCACTCCGTGGTTATCATATGTTGCTTACACTCTTCATATAACTCCTTCAGTTCATCATTATTCATGCAACCACAATATGCACTGCTTCTACTCATTGACCTACATCCTAGTTTAGCAACAAATTTGTTGCATTTCACCCTTGGGTAAACGCATCTTGTTGGTTTCTACTCAAGGTAGTTTTTCCTTGCATTCTAGTGAAACCAAAAGCATTCTACATATAAGCTCCATTCCATTTGAAAAAGATCACCACCATTTGTAATGGCAAACTTCTGATTCATGGTCATTTCGCTATAAATTAGGCATAGATAAGAGGGAGTATTGACAATTTCTTTAGCTTTTGTCTGTATACAAATGCACATACTTAATATCAGCAGTTTTATATATTAAAATTTCACATATGGTTTCCATGCATGGTCTCCTCCATATCTCGTTTTGCTAAGAAAACAAGTGCTTATAACTGCAACGGTTACAGGTTTTGGGTAAATATTTTTCTCCATATGAAACTCCATAAAGGATTAATGAATACCATGCTAAATATTCATGTTAAAGTTTAAACCAAGTTCAAAAAAGGTTCTATACCTCGGAATTCTGATTCTAAACGCTTCCTCTTGGACTTGCCGGTGCTAGCAAACTTCCCCCTGCAATCCAGAAGAGTACATAAAATCAAGCAGATGCAGTTGATAGTAGTATGTTTCACCATATTGAGAGAACTCACATATCTGTCAGTATTCGGGACTCCGCATCCTGCAGCTGCAAGCGGATCTTGTCTGCTGATTCTGTAAGTACTTCAGAACTCCGTTTACGGGTCTGCATCTTCAGACCTGCCCTGAACCTCTGCAAAACCATTGCTAGTTGGGCAATAGACCTGTTACATTGTACCAAAAGCTTGGTAACTTAAAATAAACATAATCGCAAGAAAGTAAATAATCATGTACATTCTAGTGGCTCTAGGTAATAAAAGGGAGCAATAAGTAAAAAGGACCTTGCCAAGCTGTCCTCTGGTAATTGCTCTGATACATCAAGTGAACCAATTGTTTCTTCAGTTCCTGAATCATAGTAATATAGATGAATCTTGCTAGAAAATAGACCATAGATACGAGGTATATGGGAAGTGCTCAGTATTTACTTGAAGTACCAAGTGGGGACATTGAAGACAGTTTAGATTTTCTCAGTTTGTTCAAATTGCATGATCTTCTGGTGAGGTGGAGTGAAAATGGAGAGTTCTTGGAGGCTTTGATATTGGGAACCTCATCATGTACTTCAGAATCTGCAAGTTGCACATTTGATATTTCATTTTTCATCAAAATATCCTAAAACGTTTCGAGGAAATGGCACACCTTTTGGATTTGGTGTATATTTTCCACCATGTAATTATGATCAAAGCACGCCAAATACAATGTCAGAAGGTACTCAAACTTGAATCTAACATACGAGAGATGAACTTACCTTCACTGCTAGACAGAATGAAAGAACATATAAGCAGTAAAGATTTACAATTAATCACATAGTTAACTTATGTGAAGACTGATCGTGAACCACACATCTCAGAGAAATATAAATTCAAAACTAGTGCTCTCTTTTACTAACATTCATAACAAGGCCTAAATAGTTACAAACTAAACATGAAGCAAAGTTGAGGGTGAAACAAGGTATTAGTTTCATTGTTTTATGTTGATGTCACTATACGGTGGTTAAGTTTCATTGTGGTTGCTCAAGAAAATTCATAGGGAAGCCTACTCATAACTAAAAGCTATGACTTACGTTGCAGGAAAAAAGAAATCGCTATGCACTAGTATACTAAAGAAGAGGGGAAAAAATTATGGCCAATATATTATAGAAGAAAAAAAAAACAATATGCCTTTCAAAGAAAATGACAGTTTAGCACATAATCCATCATCACCAAGCAGTGCGTCAGTATACAACACAAACTGAGAAAAAGGTTAGCCTATCATACTACAAAGAGCAGAATTAGCATCTATCAAACTTGAAGTTTAAAAAACGCAATGGATGCACTATATGAAATAAATCCTGTTCATGTGACATCTTTACACAGGATCAGTGAATTAACAAATCAATAGACAGCCCTGTGACATAACACAGAGGAAGCCCGATAATAATACCACCTCTTGGGGTTTTCCAACAAATTGAGAGTAAAATGTTAGGAAATGTCCATCGTTATAGGTTAAGAAAATGGAAAAGATCGGGAACACATTGACTACAAAATTATGACAGTGCAATAGGAAAATGGATTTAAGAGCAAAGACTAACAAAGGCCACCACAAACTACATCATTTAACTATAGTATTTATCTGAGAAAATGGTGACCTCTGCCCTTGCAATCGTCAGCTTCCCTCTCAGTGTTTTGTTCTTCATTTGACGATAGAGATAATGGCTTCTCGCTTTCATCTTTTGTATGTAGAGATTCTGTATCTTGTGACTTGTGAATGCCTAGAGTAGCATCCTGAGGAAGCTGATTAAATCAAACAAAGTTAAAGGGGACATGAAAATTCCTGGTTTAAAAGTATGTAACACAAATAATTTCAAGATAAAGGATACAGTGGATTCTGTATTTGTATCTGATTGAGAAGATCCTGGGGAGGACTTATCCGCATCTTTTAAGCCCTGTACTTCCCGAGCCAATTTGCTGGCCTCAGTATTACATAAAACCTCGTTTGTTGGCACAGTTGTTGAAGTTGGGCACATATTCATCGCGAACATTGGCGTTTGGAGATCATCGAATGGTTCAGGTTCGCTTAACATTGGTGAACTAACATCCTTTTTGTGCAAAACATCATTCTCTGGGAGGGGTGGACTAATATCATTATCCCAAGAGAACTTTTTCCTTTTAAATAATGGACTATCAGCATTTCTAAAGGCTGCTGTGTTGTATGAAAATTTAGGAGTACTAAAATGATTTTCAACATCTTTCTGTGAACAATGACTATCATCTTTTTGCATCACCTGTTTCTTTCTCTGAGATGACAATGGAGAGGCTTCTTTTTCCATACGATATGGTGAATTTTTATCAGGTGACAGCGACATTTGTTCCCTATGGTTGCAATGCAAACTCTTATCCGAGGCAGATCTATCAAAGTAAATCTTTCTTGGCTCAATCGTAGCTTTCTTCCGGTCGGTAATCTTCTCTTTGGACCTACTAGAGTGCCCACTAGCAGTCCGATTCGAGGTTCCTGCTATCCCTTCTCCTTCATCAAAGGCAAAGATGTTCTTCTCAAGTTTGAGTTTAAAACCGGAGCTGGAGGAGGATAGTGGCTTCTTCCCATGGTCACTATTGCCCTGTATCTTGTTTGCTGTGTTAGGTGGAGCTTTCTTTCGAGTTGAAGAACGAGTGATGGGTCTCCTTGAGACTTGATTGGCACTTCCTGAATCATTCTCAATTGTATCAGAGTCTTGTTTACTCCTGGTTACTTTACCCTTCTGGTGTTTCTTACTTTTATTTATATTTATGTTCTCTTTGTTGTCCTCAAAATTTGGTGATGTAGACTTACTTCTGACAATCTTGCTCTTCTGATTTCCCCTACTTCGAACAGTATTTGTATTGCCTCTATTCTCTTGAGGTTTTGGTTGGGTCATATTAGATGTGGCTACTTTGACCAAATCTCGATCTTTATCTATATCCTCTTTGTCCTCCTCAAGAAATGGCGAGTCAAGAGTATGTCTGTTCTGAGATGGAGCAGTACCCAATATCTCCCAAAGCTTCAATTTCAAGCCTTCAGTGCCATGTCTAGCAATTTTCTCAGATTCCTCTCTGCCTATTCCTTTGTCTAGAAATTGAGTTTTCTGCACTGAAGCATATGCAACTTCTTCCACCCTTTGAACATCTCCACCCTTCTGCCTTCTCTTACCATAGGCAACAGTATCTAATGTTTTGTGCATACCGTCTTCTGAGTGTAGCACCGATGCCTGGTTCACATAAAACTGAACTGTTTCTGCAGCTGGTGTTTCAAGGTGTACATATTTTGTAGAGAACCATGCTGCCTTCTGACCCACAGCTTCTGATTGGTTTCCTTCTAAGGTTTCTGCAAGCTCTGTTCTAGTAGTCCTTTGGGCACCCTGACATGAAGATGTTTGCCGCACTGAAGGTAATACAGCTGCATCTTCCTTACTTCCGGTCTTACGATCAAATGGGATCCCAATAGATACCTTTGGAAACCGTCCAGATGGGAACTGAGGGCTGCCCACACTCCGACAGTCTTGTGATGCAACCTACATCGAAGTAGATATTTTGAATCAAATATACGTCTCCTTTACAGAATATTCTAGATTAGGGTTATGGAGCAGGAAATCAAATCACAACACAAACAGAAAATTTTGACCAGAAAATAGGATTAGAATACTTCAGGAGATTAACAAGTTCCTAGACAGAATCAACATAATGAAGACTTATCCAATAACATTGAAAATAATGAAGACTTGTCTAATAACAAGGAAAAGACTAAAAAAAGCTATTTCAATGACCCCCATTTATGTCATTAGTTACACTTCTTACAACATATCTCAGAATGAGCGAGGACCACTCACATTTTGCATCTTCTGTGACCCAATCTCCACCATAGAAGCTATGATAAGTTTACACTATCCCAGTCACGTGTTAGTAGAACCTGGAGAGAGGGGAAGAGGTTTTGAGAATGCCATGTAAGAATATAACTATTATGACATAATCATCTAGAATTCAACATAACAATCGAGAAATTGTGGCATCCATGTCGATTCGTAACAAAAAACTATATGAATCAGATAAATTCCATATTCATTTAATAAGTGAGCTTTGTTTTTGTTTGTTCAAGTATAGAAGTTGCTTGATTATAACAGAGTACAATCATTTCTCTTCCAATTTCAAACTTTTTACAGGTCCAATATAAAGCCATAAAGTCTATTATAAAATATTCTCTTCTTACTTGAATATCTACTTCAGAACTTTAGTGTCATTTGACAAGAAGTTTCTTTACCCATTTTATCAGTCTGATATGATTAAGGAACACTGGAAAAACAACCTTTATACTTTATAGAGTTTGATATTTTACGAGTTATACGAGCTGCTGTTGAACAGGCAAATGAAGAATATGTGCCAATAAATAGCGCTTATGGATGCTTTCATTTTAAAGAGTAACGGTGCAAGCAGTGACTTGCACCCAAGCCCCATGCCTTGCCGGAAAAGAATCTCTTTTGTTTTCTCGTAAAAGATGGCATATGATAAGAAGGTCAATATGGAACCATATCTTTTACATACTAAATACAGAGCACATAAGACATAAAATCAAATGCCACTAAATAAAATAAAAAATGTTGACAAGAAGAAAACTGCCACATGTTTTCACAGTCGATCATCATCATCATCATCCAAGCCTTCTCCCCCTCGGAATAGTGTAGACTATGAAGCATAAGTAAGCTTCATACAAGATCTGACAAAGTTTTATGATCGATCGGCGACCTGATGTCAACCCTCTATATTGGTGTCAAATTCCTAGCCAAAGTAGCTATGACCATGAGAGGGTCATGCTATAAAACCTAGTTGCCATTTACAGATAGTTAGACCTACCTTGTGGATTGCGATTTAAGCTCACGCAACCAAGGAGCATCCTCCAAGTTGCCCTAGATTATAAAGAGTCTAGATAAAGAGATAAGATGATACAAATTATTGTTGGAAAAAAGTGAATGTATATTTGTAGCAATAATAATATTAATTGTTTTCTATCAACGAATCTATGGCACCGAATCTATGGAAAAGTGTATGAATCTTTTTATTGGAAAGAAGTGTCATTTCCATTGTGTCTCTTTATTTCTATAAAAGCATAAGTGTTTGAATGAATCAATGACTCAATCAATTCATCCATTTAGCATTAAGTCTAAGAGAGAGGGACTTCCAATATTGCTTCGACGAGTCCTTACGGTGTGAAGTGCTACTACCGAAGGGAAGAACTGTTGTATCATGGGAGACTAATCGCCATTAAACTGTAAGCACCAGTGCGGGACGAATATTGTCTTAAGGACATTGAACCAAGTTCAAGCATCGGTCTCGGTTAGATTATTATTTTATAGTTTAATTTCATAGTCTAAATAAAGAGTTGAGAATTCCTTACTAACATTTACTATAGAGAATTGCATTCTTCTCTATGACGCATTACGCCAAAGAGTGAAGGAATGACAATACCATGTACTCGATATCATATACAATATATAACGGATTAACAACAAAATTCTGAACTTCAGAAATATCTCCCACTCCTCAATTAAGCAATAAGCTATCCTTTTTGGTTGAAGACTTGAATGTCATGAAATCTCCTATTTTATGCTGTTTGATTTATATACAAGCCTGTGCATAATTTCCTAGGATCAACAATATCATGAAGTTCATTAGTCAAAAGATAGACCAATCTAGAAGATTGCATATAAGCAGCTCGTTCACATGTAGGACCGACAGTAATTAAAAGAATTCATAATGTTATAGACTGAAAAAATTTAGTAAGGAAAGGGTTTTCTTTTCAGAGTGAAGTGTAGTACAACATGAGTGAAGGCTGCCAAAACTTGCTAGCAATACAAAACAGCAATGGCCAACTAAGATATGATATCACCAAAGTCAAGTGTTTTCATAGTATTGATACTTGGTTGACATACAATGACAAATACTTCAGGATGTGCACCGACCCAATAAAGTCTCCCCTTGCCGGATAAAGCTGAAGGAGGTCTCAACAAATCCTAAGGCCATCTCTAATCTCTGTAGTCTATGTTGCACATACACAAATATGACATGACACATATTGAACACAGTGGGTGTGTCCTAGTGTTGGAGTGTTTATGTCATTTCTGATGAGTCTAATCCTATGCGACAATGTGTCACAACACTGATATTCAGAATGTCCACGGTTCGTTGTGTAAATCTATAACAAAACATATTTTGTCAGTTGTACAATGATTGTAACGTAAGAAATGGGGTGATTTAAAACAGTGATCAACTTGGTAATAATTGGCATGTGCACCTCTAAAAGCTACGTTTGGTCATCATTCTAAGACTGTTTTATTGGAACAATACAAAAACATAACCCTCAAGCCTCACCACCAAATGGAGTTTTGTTCCAGTTGGAACTTTAACATGGTACCAAAGCAAACCAAGTTCAACACTCTGACATGTACTTTAAGAATATATTATTAGAAAATTGTACGTCTATGTGAATCGAGCACCCAGCACATACAATGGGTTTTCGACCAGCAGGAGTTCCTGTATTAATATTAAAAATATATATAACTGTCCACCCTCCACCATAACTCTGAGATTTTGACTCAATGGCCGAGTTTATATAGAAATATTTTACATGGATCCACAAATGTTCGGCAACATATTCCAAATGGGGCGTTTGGTACGCAGATTTAGTTTATTCCAAAACAGATTTAGAATGAAAGACAAAATATTCCCATGTTTAGTTTGGCTTATAATTTTTTTTTCTCGTAATTGTGAATACCTAGGTAAATAATGTGACCACAAAACATGGAAATCATATTATGTATATTTTCCCCATGGGAATAAAATGTTTCAAGAATGTAAAATATTTTTGTTTCTTTTAGTTTTTTTTCCTATACTCTTTTAAAACTTTTTTTTTCCTTTCTTTTTCTCATTTTCACATTGCATATCTTTCATTTTTTTTCATTTATTTTAAATTTTTAATATGTTTTCTATACTTTTAAAAAAGTATTTTTTTAATTTTTTTTCTCCATTTTAAAATATTTTTTCAGGGTTTTTCAGGGTTTTTTTTTCCCCTGTTTTCCGCTTCTTTTAAATTATTTTTCCTTATTAAAAAATCTTTTCTCGTTTTTTCCATACTTTTTTACAGTTTTTTTTCTTTTTGGTTGTTTTATTTTCTCGTTTTAAAAAAAAAAAAAACTCTCTTCATTTTTAATTTTCATTTTAAAAAACTTTTTTGTTTTTTCTATACATTTTTTGAATTTTCATTTTTGTTGCTTTTTGTTTTTTTGTTTTACCTCTTTTCCGTTTTGGATTTTTTTTCCCATTTCTTTGGGGTTTTTTCCATTTGTTCCCTTTCTTTTTCGTTTTTTTGGGATTTGTTTCAAGCCAAGGTAAGTTTGTGTTACGTTCAGTACGGATCGTGAAAATTAATTTAGAAGTAAAAAAAAAAAAAAAACATGATGTCCATATGATTTGAACATTGTTCTCTTGAATACTAACATATCACATTAACCAACTATCGTATAAAGAGTTATAAACAAAAAGTAGCAACCACTAAAAATATTTAACGACCAATTATAAATGTTATATTTTTTATATGAATTCACAGAAATATTTATATATTCACCAAACTTTCAATGTTATATAACATTCCACATACCAAATGCACCCAATAAGAGTAGCAATCTCGAGCACTCCTTTGAAACATAGTAACTACATCAAACTAGCAACTAAAAGAAAGTGGTCACAAGCAAAGTAAGAGAACAAAATTCTGCTCAACAATGCACCCAATAAGAGTAGCAATCTCGAGCACTCCTTTGAAACATAGGCACAAAATTCTGCTCAACAATGACTCAGTCACACAGAAACACGGGCACATCAGTGATTTTGGTATGTCTTATTTTATTTTGGAGTGTCCAGAACGTATTTGACATTACTCAACATCGACGTGTCACCAACACCTACGAACCAAGATTTGCGTCACAATATTCATCTTTGACACCAAAAACGCTAATCAAAGGATCCGATCAAAAACAAAAATCTACTTTTTTCATATAGATGTGTCCACGATCACAAGCACAAACATCCACCGGATCCGTAGGCTTCCAACTAAATCTGCTAACAAAACATATTTTATGACCAAAAGAATCCAATTGACAGCGGAATTCCTCGGTTCTGGCGTGTCCCTATGGTTTTTTCTCGTGTCCGACACGAGATGGGAACGTCACGAACACCTACAGCGCCGAAATCAGCAACCCTAGATTCACCAATCGACATCAAAAACCCTAATCTAAGCATCCAATAGAAGAGAACAAAAATAACATCTACGAAGATCTATCAACAATCAGCACCAAAATCTGCCGGATCCGTAAGATCCCGACCGAATCTACGGAAAAAAAAAATCCAATCGATAGCGGAACTCGTCGAGAAACGGGATCTAGCGATAAATTAGAAATATTTGGGATCTGACCTCGATGATTTCTTCGGATCGCCTCGAAACCCTAGAAAAATCGCCCCTCTCTAGAGGAGAGGGTTTTCCCGCTAAAATTGGAATTCGAAATATAATAAAATGGGAAGTTTTGGAGGGAGAGATGGTTCTGGAGTGGATATAATTTTTTGTTGGTTGGGAGCTTTTTGCTAGTGGGCCTAATGGGCCGTAAGATCAGCAAAGCTGATGAACTCCTATTTACGGTTCTAACCCAAGCTTCCATGGCCTCTCGAAGGCTGGGTTTGGAAACTGGCCCAATGGGCTATAGCCGATAAGCTCTTATGTTCGGTTCCTAAGCCATGCTTCCATGGGCTCCCGAAGGCTAGGTTTGGAATTATGCTGAAAAACAGTTCAAAGAGTGCTCGAGAAAAGTTGCTTATTTGGATGCTTGTAGCTTTTCGAAAGTGTGAAAGTGTCACTTTTAATATGTTGTAATACAATACACTTACAATGAAAGTGTAAATATATCACTTTCTAAAATATTTTGGATACATAGTTTTTGTCCCCCGCAAGTGAGGAGTTCCGAACGTTTTGTTTGAATGACAACATAAAAGTGTATATAAGAAATAAAAGAATAGATATCATAAACACTTGCAATGGAGTTGCATTCCATTTCTTCTGCAATTGAGAAATGAAGAAATGTCACTTTCAGTTGTAATAAGACTTCATATGATAACCACTTGCAATGGAGTTGTAAGAGATATCTAAATATTAAAACTGTCTAATGGAAGTGACAATTTCAAACTACTTTCAATGCGCTCTCACCTATCCACACAGGCCCTTATAGAAACTTTTTTACAAAACTTTGAAACAGCTTTTGAAAATAGGTTTGCAACTTTGAAATTTAACTATATTTATTTTATGCCGTTGGATTCTTACTTATCATCTAAAAAAGAATACATAGTATCACACACTGTATTGCATGTCTTTTTGTCCCACGGTCTCTAACTTCCACCATTTTTTTAATAAATAGAATGAACAATACGTCCCGGCTCGATCTATTGATCTTCCGCCACCCAGCCATAATCTTATGCCTCTCCACAATAACCACGGGGTCAGTCCATGTCATCGTGGCCGTCTACTGGCACAACACAACAATGCCAAAGAAATAGTAACATTTCGAAAATGAATATAATTAAATTATGCATGTATACTAAAGTTGTAATACATGCATACATAAATGTATATATGACCAATAATATTTTAAAAAATTATATCTTGGGTTTGCAAGTGTATGTTTTTGCCCTACTTACAAATATGGGAGTTTGTACTATTATTTTCTCTTGTATCTTGCTAAAATAAGTATTGTTTATTGATTGAGATATCATACGACTTTAGATGACATTATTTGTACTTTCGAGTTTTATTAACATGTCCCAGGACACATATTAATACATTAATAAATTTATAATTTATATGGATGCACTATCATACATTTACCAATGCACAAAATTTTTTAAATGTGTGTTGATAAATATAAAATCTGCTGGTAGGAATATCCATATAAGATATACATTTATTAATGTATTTGATGGAACTGGGGATTCCCAGGACCCTTCCTTTGGTGTGCGTATTGATCGATAGAAAGTTAAACAGATCTAATACGTGTTCTAACCCTTCATAGGCGGAAACTAGGGTTCACGAATTATACCTGCGGCGGAAAGGAGACAAGTAATTCCTGGCAAGCTCGAGCGGACGACCTCAAGATCTTCTGCACGTATTCCTTCCTCGAGTTGGACGTCGTGTGGGCGACGATCTCCCAACCTTTTTCTCTCCTTGGCAGCACTCTCTTTCTCTCCTTATGTGAATCACGAATTTAGAGAAAATTTCAGATTTCTAATCAGTAATCTGGCGGCCAGAGAATAGAGGATATATATAGGCTACGACAGGGACCATGAGGAGAAATTAGGGTTAGGCCTCCTAACGGATCTGGATATCCCGTGTTCAGTCCGAACACACAATCCAGGCCCATTAACAATAGCTCGGTCCACTAATGAGCTATTGTTGCACTACCTTCCTAATCCCAAATTATGTTTGTGGGCTCCTTTTATTATATGCTCGTTTGGCTCCCCATGTTAAGATATCGTATGTCCGTCGATCAAATTAAGTTACTGACAACTATATTGATTCGACATCTTTTATCCTTAATTAAGTAGTACCGCTCAACTTTATTTGTCATGTCGGATATAATCCACCTGCAGGGTTTACATGACAATCCTTATGAGCTCCTTAAGAGGACATCATCAATCCGATGTATCGGGACATGGATTCCATTTATAATCAACAGCCCATCATACATACAATGTTATTACCCAATTCATAGAGGTTGTTGATCCATAATGAATCGCACTCTTTTATGAGTCAAAGTAATGCACATTGCATATACATGTCCATTATTATATCCGGATTAAGAGTACAAGCATCCATAATAACAGAGGTGTTTGTTCTCTTATGTAGTCAGTACAAAGAGAACAACCTCAAGTGGTCCTGTTCAATACACACAAAGTGTACTAGTGTAAACCTATAGTCAAGATAGACTAATACCAGATTACACTACAACCTTTCCAATAGATTGTCCAAGTCCATCTAGGTTGTGAACTATTTATATACTCCATAGGAAACTGATAATATGATCTTCTGTGTGACACCACACACCATATTATCTACAATATAGAATATCAGACATTTGTATTAACACTTGCAACAAATATAATATGCAAACATTTGCCCATATGATTCTCATTCAAAATTTAAGGAAATAAGGTTACTACAAAAGTGATGCTTTTAGTATATAACCCTAACAATCTCCCACTTATACTCAAAGCATTACTTTTCAGTATACTGTTACAAATCTCCCACTTATACTTAAAGCCATGCTGCTACACATCTGACTCCCATTCCCTCAACATGACTGTCAAAAGCCTTAGCTGGTAAGCTCTTTGTAAAGGGATCAGCTAGGTTGTCGGCTGATGCTATCTTGATCACAACAACTTTTTCTTTTTTTACGAAATCTCGTATCAGGTGGTACTTGTGCTCAATGTGTTTGTATGTCTTATGGGCTCGTGGTTCCTTCGAGTTTGCAACTGTACCACTATTATCACAATAAAGTGTAATAGACTTAGGCAAACTAGGTACCACATCCAAGTCCAACAGAAAGTTTCTGAGCCAAACCGCTTCTTTGGCTGCCTCAGAGGCTGCCACATACTCGGCTTCCATGGTGGAATTAGCAATACATTTTTTCTTGATACTCCTCCATACAATGGCTCCACCTCCCAAAGTAAACACATAACTGAGGTAGATTTCCTGGAATCCCTATCTGACTGAAAATCTGAGTCTGTATACCCCAAGGAAACTAAACTATCTGCCTGGTAAACTAGCATATACTCTTTAGTCCTTTTCAGGTACTTCAAAATATGCTTTACGGCAGTCCAGTGCTCTTGTCCTGGGTTAGACTGATATCTGCTGACCATGTCTACGACAAAGCAGATGTCTGGTCTCGTACATAGCATTGCATACATTAAGCTTCCTACTGCTGAAGCATAAGGAACTGCCTTCATGTTCTCTATCTCTTTAGGTGTCCTCGGACACTGCTCCTTTGATAGAGCAATTTCATGTCTAAAAGGTAAGAAACCTTTCTTAGAATTTTGCATACTAAAACGAGTTAGTACAGTATCGATATAGGAAGCTTGGGATAAGCCCAACATCCTTTTCTTGCGATCTCGTAGAACTTTGATCCCAAGGATGTGGCCTACTTCTCCCAAGTCCTTCATATCAAACTGTTTGGATAACCATACCCTTACATCAGATAATACCTTCACATTGTTTCCAATGAGCAAGATGTCATCCACATAAAGTACTAGAAACACCACCACGTTTCCGTCACACTTTCTGTATACACATGATTCATCCTGACATTGATCAAATCCATAGGATTTTATCACCTGATCAAAACAGATGTTCCAAGATCTGGAAGCTTGCTTAAGTCCATAAATGGACTTTTTGAGCTTACAAACAAGATGCTCCTGGCCATTTTCAATGAACCCGTCTGGTTGCTTCATATAGATGTCTTCCTCAAGACTTCCATTAAGGAAAGCTGTCTTGACATCCATTTGCCAAATCTCATAATCGAGATGAGCTGCAATAGATAAAAGAATCCGAATAGACTTAAGCATGGCTACAGGAGAAAAGGTTTTCTCATAATCGATACACTCTCTTTGAGTAAAACCTTTTGCTACAAGCCGAGCTTTAAAGGTTTCAACCTTACCGTCTGATCCTCTTTTTCTCTTATAGACCCACTTGCATCCAATGGCTTTTACACCAACGGGTGGTTCTACAAGCTCGCAGACCTGATTAGAATCCATAGATTCTATTTCAGATATCATTATTTTTTGCCAAGACTCTGCATCTTTATCTTGGAGTGCTTCAGTGTAGATACATGGATCATAATCTTGTTCCTCAGGGACGAAGTCTGACGACTCTCCCAAGAACATATATCTATCAGGTTGTATCACAACCCTCCCACTACGACGAGGCACTATCGGTTGTGGTGTAACATTTGTGACACGTTGTGCAGTTATTTGTGGTTCATCCTCTTGTACTGTTGGTACTGAAGTACTTGGTGTCTCACGTCTCAGTTCTTCTAGAACAACTCTACTTGTGGGTTTATGGTTCATCACATAGTCTTCCTCTAAGAATATTGGTGCTAACAATGACCTTCTGATCCTTAGGACTATAAAATAAACTTCCTTTCGTTCCTCTTGGATAGCCTACAAACAAGCGTACTTCTGTACGAGATTCCAACTTATCTGCTTTTCCATTCAGTACATGTGTTGGACTACCCCAAATGCGAACATGTTTTGGACTAGGCTTACGCCCAATCCACAGCTCTGTGGGAGTAAGAGGTACTGACTTAGAAGGAACCAAGTTCAAAATATAAGCTGCAGTCTCTAAGGCATATCCCCAAAACGAATCTGGCAAATCCGAATAACTCATCATTGATCTAACCATCTCCATAAGAGTTCTATTCCTTCTTTTGGCTACACCATTCTGTTGGGGCGTTCCAGGTGCAGTCAATTGGGATGCAATTCCAGCCTCTGTAAATAATCCCTAAACTCTCCAAAGAGGTACTCGCCACCACGATCTGATCGTAATGACTTGATACATTTTCCATGACGTTTCTCCGTTTCAGCCTTGTACTCTTTGAATTTCTCAAAGCACTCAGACTTACGGCGCATCAAATAAATGTATCCATACCTTGAATAATCGTCAATAAATGTGACAAAATATTCAAAGCCACCTCTAGCTTGGATAGTCATGGGTCCACACAAATCAGAATGAACCAATTCCAACACATCTTTGGCCCTATACCCCTTTGCCGTAAAAGGCCTTTTGGTCATTTTACCTTCCAAGCAGGATTCACAGACTGGTAGTGCCTCCACTTCCAATGAACTCAAAGGTCCATCTTCAACCAGTCTTTGAATCCTTCTTAGGTTAATATGCCCCAATCGTAAGTGCCAAAGATATGTTTGATTCATACAAGAATGTTCTTTTCTCTTATTTAAGTTAGATGACATATTATTCATTTCCATAAGTTGCATTGTGGGCGAAATAGGATTAATGACATACAAATTATCAACCAATGCACCAGAACAGATAAAATGTTTATTCTTTCTAATAACAATAATGTCATTAAAATAAACTGAATATCCATCCTTAACTAACATAGAAACAGAAACTAAATTCCTTCTAAGTGAAGGTGCATAAAGACAATCTCTTAATGTCAAAGACTTATTTCTACCAAAAGATAAAGTAACATCTCCTAATGCAACGACCGATACTTTTGTAGCATCACCCATGAACAAGCATATCTCTCCATCACTGAGCCGTCTGGTTTCCTGGAACCCCTGCAATGTATTGCAGACATGATTAGTGGCTCCTGTATCTACACACCAGGTGCCGGTAGATAACACCGCTAAACATGTTTTAACTACTAGTAAATGAGATATACCTTCTTTGTTCCCTTGTTTGAGAAGTGGACAATCAGTCTTCCAATGTCCTGACCCTTTGCACTTGAAACATTTGTCTTTCGGCTTTTTCACCGCGCCTTGAGGTCCCATGCCCTTCTTTGCTGAGTTTGCCTGTTTCTGAATGTTATTCTTCTTCTTATCGCCTTTTGGCTTAGAAGTAGAAGCCTTTTCAGAAACAAAAACATGACCACTCTGCCTAAAGAGAGATTCAGCATCCTGTAGCTCTTTTGCAAGTTCTGCCAAACTATACAACCTTTTGTTCATGTTGTAATTAAGGCAGAAATTGTCAAAACTTTTAGGCAGAGTCCCGAGAATGATATCGACCTGGGTTTCTCCATCGATTTCAGCTCCAAGGATCTCCATCTCATTCAGATGACCCATCATCTTGAGAACATGATCCCTTACTGGTGTGCCCTCAGCCATTTTTGTATTCATCAAACATTTCATAGCAAACTGCCTAGCTGCTCTACTCTGATGTCCGAAGAGTTCCTTGAGGTTATACATCATGTCATAAGCTGTGGCCATGGCCTGATGCTGATGTTGCAGTATATTTGACATAGATGCCAGAATGTAACACCGCGCCATCTCATCTGCCTTTTTCCACTTCTTATAAGCCTCTTTGACCTCTTCATCAGAGTTAGCATCAGGCTTAGGTGGGAATTCCTCAACAAGTACATATTTGTACTCCTCAGCAGTCAGAACAATGTCCAAATTACGTTTCCAGTCAATATAATTAGGTCCAGTAAGTTTGTTTTCTTTAAGAATCACCATAAGTGGACTGAAAGAACCCATTTTTGAAATCCTGAGAATCACATAAATAAAATTATGTAGGGCAAAAAAACTTTTTGAATTAACTAAATATTAATTCCCTCAAAACAATAATAAGAAATTCACCAACACCTTGAACACCATGAATTTAGCATGTCACGATAGTGTGGACGTATACAAATTCAACTTTGTTCAAGTAGATTTTTCTTATTAATTTTACTATCATGTCAATATAACATTATGACAAATAAAATTAATATGCTGGTCTTGCTCTGGTCATACAAATAATAGCAGTGACTCCGATGGGGAGGATACCATTATTTGTATCTAAGTGTATACCATTACTTAATACTAAGTCCATTACCTTGTAATGAGTTCCTTCAGATGGAGAAGTGAACACATACTAGGTAACTTTCTACAATTATCCCTAAGGAAGTTTGTACTGGTGATCCATAATTATACTCATCCGATATGGAGGAAAGCACTAAAGCCAACATGCAAGTATAATTACATCACCTACAAACCAGTAATGGAGACCATATGATTTATACTAAATAAAAATCCTCTCCCACTTAGTTATTTAACAATGAGGATTTTTCTACTAGTTGATATTATGTCCATGTTGTCCATTATTAATGTAGTCTTGGTTTTTCAAAAAAAACAACCACACAATAATAAACATGCATAATTAGAAAAAGCAAAATGACAAAAAATAAGAGAAAATATCCAACTATTATGGTCATCTTTGCTGCTCCGTCCTCAACTATCCGAATCCAAAATCTGGCGCTGCGCAGATCTATACGGGGTTCGACCTTTCAAATTTTGGGAGGTATAACTTCGTATTTCCCCACCTTTCAATTTCGTGCTATTTACTTATTTTGCACAAATGGCACCTAAGGGATTTAACCCCTTCAAGAGGAAGAAGACAACCAATCCCAGTGAGGAAGGTTTAGGCCTGTCAATGGTAGCTTATTGGTCGGATATTGGCATTACCATATCCGAACCATTAACTATCGGATATATCCGATAACTATCCGATATCCAATCGGATAGAAGTTTTGGCTACCGTATCCGTTAACGATAATTTTAACGGATATCGAATAATATCCGAACCAATAAGATTACTAAAGAAATATTAAAAAAAGGGAAGAAAAAAAAAATCAGAACCAGCAGATTTTGTCGAGAAACAACAGATTTCACATTGAAACAACAAATTTTGTCAAGAAACAGCAGATTTCCACATTGGAACAACAGATTTTGTCAGTTATATGTGCAGATTTCTACATTAAAATATCATAAGTAGCAGATTTTTATGCATACATTGAATATATTTGCACCAAAAAATTCTCCACACAAGCACATATAACTAATAGTCCCATGCATACATTGAATACATTGCACATATAAGTAATTCTCCACATAGCAAGAAATTCTCCATATCCTGATGGCCCAATATATTTTAAATTTATTAAATAATTTAAATATTATTGGTTCGGATATTATTGGTCTGGAATGACACTTACCGTATCCGTATCCGATATCCGATAAATATCCGATATGATATCCGAATCCATATCCGTATCCGAAATTTCGGATATTTTCGGTTCGAATACGGATCGGATACGGATTTTTGGTCTACCATTGACAGGCTGAGGTTCATCTTCGAATCCACCCACGGATTCCCTCTTTTCGCCAGTCCAATCTAGCGATGGCGCGTTCGACGAGTTTTACTTTCAAACCCTAGATCAAGCCCTACTGTGGTATGGAGATTTTTCCATGAGATCCATATGCACAGGCGCTCCCATCAAGTGGACTGTATTTCCAGAACACCGACCCTTCTTTGGGGCATTAGGGTTACAGTATTTTGTTAAACTCTGTTTTCCCGTAGCAACTAATGTCATTAGACTGTTCTACTGCAATATCATATTAAACACGTTTGATGTAAGCACTTGTGTTGGAGGATTAGATATCAATTTCAATGATGTTATCTTAGCGGAAATCCTTGGTATTCCCAACGAAGGTGAACCGCTTGTTGATATCACTGAATTTGATTTCTCCGACGGCACGACACTTACTAGTTTCAAAGCGGAACTCTGTGCACCTGATTGAGTTCGCTCTGGAAAGTTCAAGGCAAACAACTTGAACTTGTTTAATTATGAATTATACCGTATCATTTACTACACTCTCCTTCCGAAGTCTACTTCGAAGGATGATGTCACGTCTCTTGAATTATATGCTATGTATCACATTCTTAAGGGGATTCCATTTTCTGTCCCTAAGACCATTATTCAGATGATGGGATGTTGTCGTGCAAGAGATAGAAATCTCTCTTATGCGATGATTCTCCCACGTATCTTCCAGCGTTTCGACATTGATTTATCTACTTGTACTTAAGACCCTGAGCCCAAGTTTCTCAAGTTATCTCGTCGCAGTATGACTGCTGCTGGTCCTCCTACTACCCCTGCTACTGCTCCACCTCCTCAGCAGTATGCTATAACATTTGAGGGCATACACCAGCACCTTTCAGATTTGTACGTCTCGATGACGGACATGGCTCGCGAACGTGAGTTCCGCGACGTCGCCCGTTATCAGGCGATTGCAAATTCTTTAGCTGATTTTCGATTCGCCCAGACTGGACATTCTGCCGGTTCCATTCCTAGAGATCCAGCTTTCTCTGGTTACCGCTGTGAGGATGAGGCTGTTCATGCCTACTTTCAGCCCGGTAATGCATATGATTGGTACCGTTCTGACCGTGCCCCTCCTCGAGACTATGTCGGTGAGTTTTACACTGGCGCTCCTCCTCACCCTTCTGGCGTGGGTACCTCTGCAGCTGGTCCTTCTGGACA
Source organism: Iris pallida (assembly GCA_029216955.1). NCBI lineage: Eukaryota > Viridiplantae > Streptophyta > Magnoliopsida > Asparagales > Iridaceae > Iris > Iris pallida. The sequence continues at coordinate 12,724,289 of JANAVB010043220.1, read as the reverse complement.
TGTTGGTCATGCTGATGATGATGATGATGATGAGGATATGTGATATACTATCTGATTTTTTAGACTTAGACATTATCTACTGTATACTTGGAAATGCTCCGACATTCCAAGTTTTTTTTCTATCTTTCTAGACTTTATTATCAGTATTTCTTTTGAGGACTTGTACTGGATATTTATTTTATTGATGTCTTCTGAACATCTTTTTATCTTTATGAGATTCTTAGTTTATGGTTCACATCAGTTTATTTACTTAGCATCTTTTTCTGCTTTAATAACTGCCTGTGATATAATTCTTTGTTTATTATAAACTGCCTGAGAAAAATACGTGCCTGTGATGTCATTCAAATTTTCTTTACTATTTCTATCATTTATCATGATTATTTTCTTGTGTTTCTTCACTGTTTGTTATTTATGCATTGATTGCGGGGGAGTTTTTTTTTTTCTCTTTTGCAATTATTTTGCTAAATGACAACGGGGGAGAAAAATAAAGATCTAACATTCTTTTGAGAAAATGCAGGACATGAACAATTTTTTTATTTTATTTCAAGCTTAAATGTTATATCATTCATAGTTTGTCAATTATCAAAATGGGAGAGATTGTTGGCCCATTGGTCATATGGTCAAACTGATTTTAATAATTGATCAAACTCTGTCTCGATATATGAAGCTAGTCAGGATGTATCGGACTCTTGGACATGATCAAGAACAGCTATCTACACAGTTCAAGACCGAAGCGATGTTTGCCTGTTCGAGTCTGTAATTCTTTGAGCAATATATTTTTTATTTTATTGAGTCTAGGAATACGTTGTACACCGAGTCGTACTGGCAAATAGGCTATTCCAAAATGATTTCAAAATGTTTTTAAAATGTTCTTAGTTTTGAAAAACATTCATATTAACAAAAGCTTCAAAAAGGTTTTCAAAAAGGTTTTCAAAAATTCCCAAAAACTATTTTTTAATACCTAACCTAACCCTGACAGAACTCGGCCAGAGTTCGGCCAGAGTTCGGTTAGTGGCCGTTTTGATTTTTGAATTCTCTGGAACTTGGTCCTCCTGCAGTTGCGAATTTGACCGAGATTTCCTCATCGAGTTCTGCCTGAATTCTGCCCGAATTCTGCCAGAATTCTGTCTTTGGAATTCCTATAAATAGAGAAGGATTTCGATCTTTTCAATTCACTCATTCACTTTCAATCTTCTCTCTATCTAAAGCTTTCAGTCTTCCAAAGAGTTTTTCTTGAGCTTTAAATTTCAGATCCCAAGCCAATTACAATCCTCTAGTCGATTTGCCAGTGCGGTGCGGTCTAGAAGTTTCTGAGAGATTGTAATCAGAAGGCTTGATTGAAGAATACCTCTTCACAATTGAAGTTGGACGAGTTCTTCGTATCAAAGCTCGCGTTGTAGAAGTTGCAAGGACTTCGTAAGAAAACTTGCGGTTTTGCCAATAGTGGATTCAACTGGTAGCAAGAGTTCTACCGACTGGATTAGTCCTCAACAGAGGGAAACCAGTATACATCGCTGTCTTTGCGTTTGCTCTCTTATCTCTGCCTTTACATTACTTAGTTGTAATTATTATTCTGTGATATTGCTGCTAACATTTTTTTAATTAGCATTATTCTGCTGCCAACTCTATTCACCCCCCTCTAGAGTATTGTGCTTTACGATTTCGTTCCTACAACGCGGACATCGGCGGGGACGCGGACGCCGACAAGGGCGCGTGGGGGAGGATGTCCGCGGGGGTGCGGGGGAGCGGACGCCCACGGGGGCACGAAAGAGCATTGTCATCGAGCTCTGGGAGGGAAGAAGGAGGGAGAGAAGGCGACGGAAGTGGAGGACGAGCAAATAAGAGGAGAAAGAGAGGAGGAGGCGGCCAGGGATCGGGAGGAGGAGGACTGTCAAATATTTGACAGTCCTGAAAAAAATTGGGCTAGCCTGAAACAATTTTTGGGTTGCAAACTTGTAAATAATTTTGAAAAGAGTTGGGCTAGCCCCAAACAAAAGTTTGAGTGCCTTTAGAAAAATAAGTGGGTTACAACTCAAATTTTCTCTTTCATGTGGGATGCACCTTGAATTATGTTAAAACAAGTTGGATGCAACTCAAAATCATCAATGGAAGTGAAGGGGTCACGCATCAACCTGTAATCTCCCTCTCATGCCACTTTTTCAGAAATAAATACATTCTTTAATTGAATTCCCCCATTGTATTCCACATACAGAGGGATTGTAATACGATAGGAATTCTTTGTACTACACAAAACAAACTCGTTTTCTTAAAAGAAGAGAAAAAAAAAGACACTGCATTTTTTTTCACTGACCATGGAAAACACATTCTTACAATCTCCCACGAGTCTAACAAAGTACACAACAACCAAAGCCACTAAACCTCATCGTCAAACTTTACTCTATAGAAGATAAATGATCAACCACGTCCTGCAACTCACTCATGTGATCCATAATGGACGTACCATTCTTGTACTTAAGACCTACCATTTGTTGAATTAGGAATAATTATTTACTTAGGTCTTAATCGCATACAAGAATTCCAACTTCTCCCACAAAGCCCTTATATGCCCAATATTGGTGATGTGATTATACACATTCTCATCCACGAACTTTCTGATATAACACATACCTACATATGCTTGAAATCCCAGTCATCATCGAATTTCTCATTTGACTTCTCGATTGGACTTCTCGAAAGCAAATGCCGACAAATGCAACCTCTTGACAAATAAGAAATCTTTCATCATGTTTCGTCAATAGTGATAGCTGGAACAATTCAGGTTAACCATGCACACTGGCTTGGCTTCACATCAGTCTCTTCTATGTGATTTGACTGTCAACCACCTAACACTAGCAACAATAAGCTATGATACCACTCTGAACATCTACGGAACTAACGAAAAAACTATTGTTTCCAAACCGAAAGAAACCTATTGAGGACCGAAAAAATCGCACAACCCGTACAGTATTCGACCTTAGCTCATGAGCTGCTCTCATTAAATTAGAAAGCTCCGTCAACTTGAATTATAAACAAACTTAAGTCTAAGAGCATCTCCAACCCTATTGTCTTGTTAAGTGTTGTGAGTCTTAGGTGGCTCCTATGTGGCATGAGCCACAAGACAATGTCTTGTTTATGTCAGGGTGTTATTCAGGCTGAACCCGACCGACCCGAGCCCACGAAAATCCGGTCCGACCGGGCTTGGTCCGGGCCCAACCCGGACTGGTTCATCTAGCGGGCTGGGCCTGGCCCGGTTCTTGTTCAGAGGACCCAGCCCGACCCAGTGACCCGGTCTGGGTAGGGCTGGGCCGGTCCGGTCCGGGTCGTGGGCGGGCTTGGGCGGGCCGGGTTCGGGCCGGATAATATACACCAGAAAGAGTGCATGTAGCCTTGTAAAATTTTTTCAAAAATTCACATATAGAAGTAGCAACTATCCAATCATCTTCAGTTACTGGATATTCAAAATTATGATCCATGTTACAAAAATATGTAATAGCATCCTTAAACGGAAGTGCAGATTTCAACATTAAATATGTCGAATTCCATCTATGTGGAACATCCTTAACAAATCTTCTAAAACGAATACTAAAATGTGCACATGTGTTCTTAAAAGCTTGTTGCCTACTTGGAGACGTGTTCAAGCTGTGTAAACAATTTATGAGTGTTTCTAAATGTGTACTAAAAAATTCAAGACATTCTTTTACAACTAAGTTAATAATATGGCAAGCACACCTAATATGCAATAATCTACCTTCCAAAATAGGTTGAAATAGTAAAGACAATGAATTTATAGCAGCAGCATTATTTCTAGCATTATCAAAAGATACAGATTGAATCTTGTTGTGAATATCAAAGTCACGCAAGTGTTTTGAAATACAAGTGGCAATTGCGGAGCCCGTGTGTGGAAATTCTAAAGTTTTTAAACAGACGATGCGCTTTTGCAACATCCACAATGAATCTATATAGTGTGCCGTGATACAAATATAAGCATAGTTTTATTTACTTGTCCACACATCAGAAGTAATAGCTAGTTTATTAGCATGCAAAAATGTTTCTTTTAAAGCAAGTCTCATTTCTTTAAAGAGTCTAATAGCCTCTTTTCTAGCAGCGCCTCTGGTAACTTTATTAAAACATGGATTTAAAGTAATTATAGCATAATCATATAAAGATTCACTTTCACCCGAAGTAAATGGAAGTTCATCAACAATAATATATTTAGTAAATTCAGTTTTTTGACGGGCAGCTGAATAGGAAAACGTATCCACCGAAGAAGCCGCAGTGCCTCCAAAACTGATATGAGTTTGGGTCGCCGGAATTGAGCTTGGACCGTAGCAAGTATCAGTGTCTTAAGAGTGTGCCCGTGCCACCTCCCCTCTTCCATTTGTATATACGGGAACATTTCTTGCATTGGACCCCGTACGGAACTGCTTCACCTTTTTGATCTAAAATAAGTGAGCCATCAGGTTTAGTTTCATTAAGAAGAATAAAAAATTTCCAAACTTTTGCCTTTTGCTTTCTCTTTACAACATTTGATACATTGGTACCAACTTCAGGAGGGGAACCAACTAAATTGTCAGGAATAAGATTTTTCTCAAAAAAAGAATTGTAAATTTCAAAAACATCATTAGCTTGATTTGAACCTTGTCCGGCCATTTTAAAAAGACAAATCAAAATATATAAAGGATTATAAAGATGGAGGAGGATACCGGAAAAATAATAATAAGAAATTAGTTTTTTGCAAAAAACTAGAGAGATGGAGGAAGAAAAACTATTTCGAAAATGTAAATAAAAAAATCAATTAGAAAGAGGAAGTCGTAGATCGCCGAAATTGCTTGATCGGGAAGTAGATCGCCGGAACTTAGAGCACAACTTTCTTGAAATCTTCTTAAAGATGGAGGATTTTTTTTTTTTTTTTTTTTGGTGAGAAGGATGGAATTGTTTGTGTTTGAAATGAAAGTTTCATGGCCAATTTATAGAATTTTTTGGAAGCCAAATGACCCCCCATACCCTCAAAATATAGTTGTTGTAATGGGTTTTTGGTCATTTTGGTCAAAAAGACCAAAATATCCCCTATAACGGTCAAAAAATGGAGGTATTTTGGTAAAAGGGGAACTATGATAAAAAATATATATATTTGAAAAATCCGGTTCATCCGGCCGGACCGAGCCTGGCTCGGGCCTGGACGGGCCTGACCGGGCCGAGCTGAACCGGGCCTAACGTTACATTGAAAAAATAAAAAAATAAAAAACCCGGTCCGGGCCGGGCCGGGCTTGGGCTCGGACGGGTGAACCCAGCCCGGACCGGATGATCTAGTGGGCGGGCTCGGGCCGGGCTACGAGCGGGTTGAACCGGGCCGGGCTTGCTGCGGGCTCGGGCGGGTTCGGGCCAACCCGGCCCATGTAACACCCTGATGTTTATGTGGTAAAATTATATCTCAAAAGACAATGAGATAGAAAAACTCTCTCCAATGCAAAAGTATTGAGGAGACAATAAAAAATATTTTTTCCAACTTCCAAGGCAACTTTTAAGACAACTACTCATCTTCTTTCTTTTTTCTAATATTTTTTATTCATAATTGATGACATAGAAGAGAAGACATTGAGTGCATTGTCTAAAACAAGACAATCAACTTCACAATGTCTTCTTTAATTTTTGCCACATAAGCTTCACAATTGACTTGACAATTGCATTGGAGAAGAACTTTTGAATAAAATTTTGTCATTCCTATGTGACAACAACTTTTTTCCAAAGTCACAATAGGTTTGGAGATGCTCTAAGTTTAACTTGTTTAGGAGCTTTGTCTAGAGAAAAAAAATGTACCCCAATAAGTTTAATATCAAATGGAAAGCTATATGAATTTCATAACTGGAAATACCAGCCCAACCTTGCCACTCCGGTACATGTTTAGACTTTATGCATTGGCATTCTAAATCCAGTAAGTCTTTTTCAATGCATTGTTCAAAAGGACCAGATGAATGAAATATCTCAATGTGAATTAAGAGACCGCTGGAGAATGGAAAGCTGCACAAATCACAAGGATTTAGATACTACCGCCTATATCTAACAATTACTCTATAGCCCACATGTCAGCAAATGGATGAGTGGTTGTAAGTGAGTTGTAAGCATTGTAGCATTACTCTCTAACAATTACTCTATATCTAATCTAGCATGCTAGGCATTTGGTGCCAATCCCAAAGGAATTATTAGATTCAATGATGTGTCCTTGTGGCTACCGACCTCCATATTTTATCGAAAAGTGCTCTCATCGCAACTATGTGGAGCGATGTAAAATCGAAAATAACATGCTAAAAAGCCTTACATAGCTGGACTAATATCAAAGAAACCATAAAGCATATAGCTCTATCAACTGTGTTCCATAATGAAAACACGAGTTTCCAATCGAAATATTGCTTCTCACACCAATAAAAAGGAACAAGTTCCGAATAAATGATCATAAATGACACCAATCACAAGTTTACAGAACAGTTGCACCAGATCCACGGCGGCACTCGTTTAGCATATCCAAATAGAACTGGCACTTGCTGATATCGCTCCCAAAATTGTTGACACACTGCATTCAGAAAAGACGAAAAATTGTTCAAGACCCATATGCGAGAATTGGACATTACTCTCAACCAATCTTTATAGATAGTGGAAAAGTGTATAAAACAGGAAGGGGTTAAATGGGTTTCCTTACATCTTGGAAGGCCTTTGAGTGGATGTTGCAAGAATCAGCACCACTGACAGTGTTACCCATGGGAGCAACTTCTGCAGCTTGTGAGCCAGCAGTCTCATGCTGAATCGTACGTGGCCCCATCACAGCATCAACTGCCCTGTGAGCAACAGCGCTTCCAGTACCAAAAGCCATTCCTACCAAAAAAAAAAGTTCACAGAACAATACACCATTTTAATACTCATAAAAGAAAATCGGATTCAAATAAAATATAATCATGTTGATGTCCCTTAAGGGTACCTTGGGCAATAGTAGAACCAATTCCTCCAAGGATTGATCCACCACCTCCCTGAACTGGAGCTGGAGGGGGAGCATGACTTACTATAAAGTCAACAACAGAAACCAAGTTAATATTCAGAAGCAACAATAGTAGTAAAAGAACAAGAATGCACAATGATGGCAGCAAAGCAGCAGTTGTTAGTAATAACACACCACATCAGATAACAAAATATCAGTAACTTTCACGTCTGGAATATGTAGATCGGAAAGAAAGTTTCAAATATATCTCATTTTTGGATCCGAACATTAGGTACCAAATATAAAGCACCAACTATATTACGCCATGTAAGTCTTCCACATTTGCTATTTTGTCAAAATACAAACAAGCTTCACAATTGAAGTCTGTAAAAGGAACTAAATGAGAAACTATAATGAAGTTAAGCTACTAGCATACGAGAAGAAATAAATAATTAAATGAACTCCTCAGACATTTGCAACAAGCATGCAGGAATTGATACTGATAAATTGCTGGCATTTACCCCATTCAACTAGAATGGCTTAAATTGCAACAATTCTAACAGTACTAAAGTTCACATCTAGGCAATTGATAAAATCACACATCTCAAATCGCACATGATAAAAAACATGGTACTATCAAAAAATTCGAAAGGGATAAATTCTTATAAACCTTTTACGAGCTTCTCAGTTATCACTCTACTTAATTTTCTCAAAAAATGTAGTCCTTGACAATGTTCACCAAAATTGATTAATGAACATGAAATTGGATAAGTAGATCCAATGAATACTAATTTAAAGGAAAATAATATGATTTTGACGGTTCAAAATGGAATTCAATCAACCTGCAAGCTTTTTTTCCAGCAGACCCTTATTCCTCCACCTCACTATTCTACCCAAGGTTCACAGAGTCTATCTTTGTACAGGTTTTGACAGCTTCATGGTTTTGAATTGGTAAGTTTCATAGTCTCAGCTGTTTCAGAAGCTATGCCCACGAACCTTGCTATATCCCCATTCTTCCATCATCTCCCGATCCTTCCCTCCCTAACAATTTCCTTCCCACGTTAATCAAGACCATAGTTACACAGACCGTGGTTTGCTACAATACAATGTAGGCATAAGTGTTCAGGTACACTTCGCCTAGTACACAACAAGGCGTGTGTGAGTGTATGTGTGTATAAAAATTCGTACCACTGAATCCTATAACCTACTCTTGTAGGTTTCATTTTAACAATTAATTTATTTTACAATTACTTGATATTTGTAAAATTCAGATCACCGCATTTGGATTGCAGGAGCATGGTTCGCAAAGTTATTGGGGGATCCTAGAATGTGATCAGGGCACACTTCCCAGAGATGTAGAGTCCAAGATCAGAACCCACAACCACCAAACCAGCCAGGCTTACATTTGGGGTAGAAATTGGTGGATGGTGGGGCAAGAAAGATGTGCAAGTTCATGAATGAGGCTAAAGGAGAATGTGTGGATGACGAACATGATGTTAGTGGACACAAGGGATTGGGGAAGTGGGAGGAGGTTAAAGATATAGGGATCGGGCTGCTGCAAATCAACAGAGCAGCTCACAAGCACCAACTCAGCTCGACTCATCTTGATATTATGTTCCAAGTGACCCGAACTTGAAAATGGGAACGTGCCAATTGCCTAAATGATTTGACCTTGAACAATGTGAAGATCAACTGGTGGGCTCCAGTGATCTCATAAACAAGCTCAACTTGAAAAGCTTATCATGCCTGCATTTTAACTATCATAACCAGACTATGAACCTGCTAGGCTCCACCTTAGAAGCCAAAATCTCCTAGGAGGCCAACGAATCTCAGAAAAAAAACGCTATTCGGTGGTTCTTACTTAGGAGCGACTTGGGAGCTCGTTTCCCCGATGATGGGAGCTTGTTCCCCGGAGACAGGAGCACGTTTTCCTGGCAACAAGAGCGCTTCCCATAACAAGACCAGAATTTTAAAAGAGGGCATAAATTTTGAAAAGAAAGTTTAACATTTTTTAATACGCATTCATCAAAGTAACAAGAAACTAAGGATTACTTACCTTGACATCGTAAAAATTACCATGCAATTTATAAATTCTAATAAATATTATCTATAAATTTTGCTAACAAAAATTAATAAACATTAAAAAAATTATTAGGGCACACTCCCAACTTTAGATTCTTCTTAGTAGTCGCACTCCTCCACTCCCGCCCCCACTTCCGCTTCTGGCTTCTACGGGCTCCACTTCTAAGGGCTCCAATGTGCCCAGACAACTAAATTTATAGATATTTTATTGTCGCATAGTTGCAAGCTATTGATCTCATAGTTAACCAGCTAATTCTATTAGTTACTACTTACTAGTTACTTGCAGTACAATTGAGGTAGGAGCAGAGAGCTCGATTCAAGCTCGAGTTGAGCTGCCCCCAAGCCTAGCTCAAGTTTGAACATAGCCATTCAAGCTCGCGGACGAGTTATACACAATTTGTCAATGTCCTAAGTGAACCAAGTTTGAAGATCCAAAGTTCGACTCAGCTCAACTCATTTGATGCCATAATTGAATATGGATTGAGGAAGAAAAAGAGGGGGAGCATGCAAGGAGAAACAGAGAAGAAATAGAGAAGAGAGAAAGGTATGCATATTGTACTAAATAATTAAAAGTAGATAAAGATACTGATGAATCATTGATTTAGTCGTATCAGACTGTAAAAAGTCTAGCTTCAATCAGCAAATATTTTATTTTCCAAGTAAATTAGCTTTATCTACAACTCCCAACCTAAATTAACCTCTACCTCCTGTATTTCTAAATGTGTAAAAGAAAAGAAACAAAAATAACATATGTGCAGATTTTAAAATTGAACAGAACAGATCAATAATTACACTTGCATATACCGTAATCTGTGTTCAAATTCAGTTATTCAAGTACATTAAATGATATTTCAAATTGGTCAAGACTCTCCAATTTTATGGCCTCTTCTATATGGTACCAGTTGTTGTTTCATTGAATTTGCTTCATTAGTAGGCTAGCAATTCGACTTTCATACCAAGATTTGAGTTCTAGGCAAGCATACCTAACTTTAGCAACTGGAACAGTAACAATGAAAATGGCTCCTTCTTTAGTAAGTTCATTAGCAATCATATACAGATGCAAGAGTAACAAAATAAATTGGTTTCATTTCTTTTAAACCCTTCATGTCTCCTCTATCATATCTAAGAAAGTCGCAAATGTGTCTTTGAACAATCACTAGATCCATTTAAATGCAAGATTATTCCAATTGAAAGAACCAAGTATGAACATAAGCTACTCATACAGATTTGATTCCAAGGCACAGGCCTTTCATCATACAGTTTTGACAACCTAGCTAGTATATCAGCAAGAACTATGCAATTCAACATATCAACATATCATGTCTGAATCAAGAGCTAAGAACTAGTCCAAAAAAGCGTAACTAGAGAAACATAAAAACAAAAAATTCACCTGGTGCTGGGGGGTTCCTAACTGGGGCAGGACGTGGAGCAGCACGAGCTGAAGGTCCTACAGGATAAAAATAAAATCTTTAATAATGAAATGCATTTGGGATATATATTAAACAAAAAAGTAACATAAAGGATACTAAAATGTTCTCCATAAAACTTTGTAAGAAACCAAAATTCAAGTGAAGGAAAAGACGAAAAGAAAATAAAGAACCAATATCAAAGCTTTGAACGTCATACTAGAAAAATACAGAGCATCATTCAAAGAAAATGGTATACATAGCATTAACTTTAAAAGGAAAAAAGTTCTAGCATCAAAACTTGTAAGTTGTAATTTAAAATACACAAGGCATTTTCTACAACATGTTCATGTTCTCTCAGTAGTGTCGGATCTATAATTCTTGGTGACAAAGTTCTCTAAATTACAAAAAACAATGAACACAGTACTAGACAGTTGTATTTGATAAATAATTAAAGTAACAAAAATTAACACCTACAGCCAGTTCCATCAAAATCTTGCAAAAATGAAGACCATATTTCATTATTATCTATCTTGACATTACAAACCATTCTGATTCTTCACAATGAAGTACCTGGTTGTACCGGTTTTCAACTGTTAGGACCTAGAACTAAAAAAAATATTACTCAAAAGTTCATAAAAGAATCTTGAACCTTGTATCAACAAGGCATATGAATCGACTGTTCATCTATTCCAGGACTACCTAATTGCACCCGAATGCTAAAAAGAATTGTGTCATTTTAAACAGGGTATGTCACATTTGGTACACAATACCAGTGTCTGACAATGGCAACCTGAGCAAGTTGGTCTTCAAACAAGCCAACATTCTCTTATAATTACTCAATACACAAAGCAACCATTAAAAAAATGACTTGGCCTACCGCGCCACATCAGTCGGACCCAAGGAAACTTAAAAAAAAGCTACAAAAAACAATTAACTTTTCCAACACCACGGAACATTCCTTGTTAGGATAACTCAATTCAACACCCCAAATTTAAAGCTGATTCGGTAACATTGTAGCACAACCTCGTCTCAAACTAATTCCATAAACGCCTGTCATGTATATTTCTAAACATTGTTTCCATTAAAAGAGCCTTCTTAATATTTTCTTTGTAAAACATCCTTAGATTTGTTACCTTCTTCACACTTTTATATAGATGTCTTTCTATTGTCATAACCATCCAAATCGTATTATTTAAATATAACCAGGACATTCTCAGCTACAACCTAACTGTCATATATACATAAGGAACTGTGATCATGTGTTTCTATTAGAGGCAGCCAAATTCATAATTTTAACTCGGTTCTTTCAATTGGAAAAAAAACATAGCAACCTACTCCATAATGAGACTGAAGCATAGAAACAAAAATCAGATAAGGTACATACAGGTCTATTTCCAAGTTGAACAATTATGTGAACGAGGATTCTAATGTACATCAAATAAAACCAGTAAAACAGGACAAATGTTTACTATCATTCTTTCAACACCTCCACAAATGCTGCGTTAAGTACGATTCTACCACAACTTTGAATAGGAGAAATCATGTTTCCCTTGCACACGTCCAAACCATCTTAAGAAATTATTTCATCTTTTCCTCAATTGACATGACCCATTAATTGAAAATAGATTGTGTATGTACTATGTAGCTTGTCGACTTTTATATAACCTTGCATAGATCAAGGTCACGAGTCAGTCACCCAATGACCATGGGACGGAGAAAACAACTCAACCGACGTGCATCTTAAAGCCCCATACCAGATTCCAATGAATGTTTTGAAAGTGTTTAAGAAACTGGGATTTGGGGTATAATCTTGTTGTGGTGGCTTTTTGAAGAAACTGGGAATTTTCAAACTGTATAGGTCTAAATTAACCAAGCACCAAACAACTCTTCAGACAGCCATTAACCTGAAGTACAATAAAATCCAGAAGACCTGATAGTAGAAGTATAAAACTTACCTAAAAGTCCCAATCATAAATCAAATTCATCAAAAGAACTCAATTGTAGCTTACAGATAATATTCAAATCAGATCAAAGCTATTAAAAATAAGAACTTATTTCTTGCAATAGCCCCTATGCTGCGTGAATACATATACAAATACAAATAAGAACATTATACCGATATGGGTTACATACATTTTTTAGTTGGGTAGAGACATGATACGAATAAGGGTTACATAGATTTTTCCCCCTTGCAAAATAGAATCACACCATCAGCATAATAAATCCCAAACAGCCTAATAAACCATAAATAACATATTGAATACCCCTGAAGAAACAACTTGTGATGATCAAATGAATCATCCCCGACAGGTCGATTACAATCTACCGCCAATAGATAGAGAGATCATCAAAAACTACAAAGCTGAATAGATCATATCCAAAACCTAACCAAACAATCATCAAGACAGGATATGCATGGGATATTGAACAGATCTGCAATAGCACCAAAAAACCAATTTCTTCTTGGAAAAAGGGCAATTTCTCAAACAACATACCAAAATCACTACTCTGGGTGATCAAATCCAGCAATAGTAGGAATGGTTCTCCGTTTTTGTAGTGTCCTTGTTTATTTTTGTACACGTATCCAACACTACATGACACGGATACTGCATTTCTGGAGTGCCTGGGCTTCCTATTCTAAGGGGGTGTTTGTTTTTTTCATAACTATATACTACTAACACTTTAAAGTGTTGAGCACTATATAGTGCTAGCACTTTAAAGTGCAAATGTTGTTTGTCTTTTATAACTATATAGTGCACTTCAAAGTGTTGTTTACTTTTTCATCAGTTTAAAATGCATTATAAATGTATGAATGACTATTTTATCCTCAAATACTATGTCTTTATTCTGAACACAAATTAACTAGTATAAATGAAAAATTATACAAGTTCACCATCAAATATTTTTAGCAACACGACAGCACCGATCAAAACTTCAATCTTGAGAAACATAAAACAGAAAATTTGCTGCAGCAATATAAAAATATAGAAAATTGGCTCAAACGAATTAACGAAAGATGCTTCAAAAATTTTGGGGGAGTTGAGCATGGTTCGGTTTTGTTGGTTTGGTTGTCGTTTTCTTTGGTTTTGGGTTTTTTTGGTTGGTTTTATTTGGTTTTGTTTGTTTGTTTTGTTGGTTTATTTGTTGTTAGTTTGGTTGGTTTTATTTAGAAAAGTTGTTGGCTTGATATTGTGTTACAAACAACACATGCCTTGAATTTATAGAGGTGTCTAGATGAACGTTGGAATTGAATGTTAGAGGGAATTGGTTAAAATGAACATTAGAAAATGAACGTTAGAGTAAACAGTTAGAAACTAACATTAGCCTCAACTACAAAATAAACAACCCAACAATAAATCAACAAAACCAACTCATCTTCACCCCCATAAATAAAACTATAACAAAAGAAACCCAAACTAACAAGACCCGCCACAATGTCCAATTTTTGTCAGTGGCACTGACGAAAATCGTATATGTTCATATTATTGCAAATTATTCCAACTTTTTCGTTCACGCTAATATTTTCAAATATAATACCGCTATAGCAAATTTCATGTTACATAATTCTAACAAACAAACAAAATCTAACAACCTAAAACTTTCAAACCAATCTAGAACCAAACTATTAAAAAAACTAAAAGTAAAAAAGTAAACCAAACTAACAAAAAATAAAAAACAAACCAAACTAAATAAAACCAAGAAAAAAATCCAAAACCAGAGAAAATCAAAACCAAACCAACAAAACCGAACCATGCTCAATTTCCGCCAGAACGTCTGGGAAAATTGGACATAACAGTCTGGCGGAACCTTTCTCTCTAAAATTTTGTGAAACATATTTCTTTTTAGCCAATTTTATATATATTTTCTATCGCTACAGCAAATTTTCTGAACATAAATATATTTCAAATTCCCCAACTTTTAAGAGAAAAAATTAATCTAAAAAATTAATCTAGTTTTCGAATAAAAAATATAAGTTTAGTAAAGAATTAGGGTTGAATTGACATGTGGTTCGTCGTAGCAAAAAAATGCAAAATGAAAATTATTTGGGCGGAGAATTTTCCACTTACGAAAGATTACGTTTGCTTGGACATATTGTAATATTTAAATTTATTAAAGGCTACAATTGTCCTTTTTTTGCACTTATAAGATAAGTGGTAATTTGTAAGATCTGAACTTACAATTTATTACTTATAAAGGAAATCAATATTTACTGATGGGTACTTTAAAGTACAAAAAAAGTCTAAATTGATGGGTCCTACACTTATTTGACTGCTTTAAAGAAAACATCACTATAGACGAGCACTTTAAGGTGCAAAAAAAAAAAAACCTTTGGTGCAAAAAAACAAACCACTTAAATTGGTGGATACCGCACTTTTTTGTGCGTTTTAAAGTGCACAACACTATATAGCAATATATAGTCTAAAAAACAAAAAAAACTCAACTTTTCTTAGCAACACAACACTATATAGCAATATATAGTCTAAAAAACAAAAAAAAAAAACTCAACTTTTCTTAGCAACAGGCGTTAAGTATCAAAACTGTTCATTACCAATTTCAAATAACCCTAAGGCCTCGTTTGGTTCGCAGAATCATCGGGTTGGAAAAGGAAAGTGATTACTTTACTATGTTTGGGTGGGTGCCAAAGGAATTGAGGAGTAAAGGAAAATGATTCTCAATGGAAGAGAAATTAGGGGGGAAAGTGATTTCATCCATCCAAGCAAGGAATCACTTTCCCACATTGAAGCATTCACTTTCCTTTCCAAATTCCTTGGCATTTCCAAACTTCGGAAAGAAAAAATCAATGGGAATTATAATTTTCCAAAGGAAAGAAAATGCCAAGGAATTGATTTCCTTTCCCTTCCATTCCGCGAACCAAACGAGGCCTAAATGAGGTACACAAATATGTCACCGTGACGCGGACACTGATTTTGGTACCCTGGTGTACGCTCGAATCCGTGTCGTGTTCGATAAGTTACAACAGGACAGGAGACACGCGCGCCAACGACTTTCGACAAAGACAAGCGACCAACTGTTCAACAGATTTCATATATTACATATACAAAACTCATTTCTTTTTCCAAAAGTAGTCTATTTCTGGATTAAAAAAAACCACCAAAAAACAAGTTTTGATGATCAAGACTCTCTTTTTCAATGGATCTATAACAATATAGAGTGAATAGATTGAGATTGAGAACAGAAAGGAACGGGATTTCTTGAGAAGGAAAGGTACCTCTCGAGCTTCGGCGAGGCATGGCGGCGGCGGAGGAGAGGAAACGGAAACCCTTGATAAATGTGAGGGGAAAATGAGAATTTGGGAATCTGTGTGGAGGAGGAGGAGCTACAATATTTGTAGACGAATGGGTCAGAGTTTACTATTTTGACCTTGTCTTTTGCGTTTTTTACAGGAAATTTCTGGAAGCAGCTGAGATATGGGAGACGATGGCGGCCGTACGATTCGACTGGAGAATTTTGACCTAACTAACTTTTGAAGAGTGAGCAGCTGAGATATGGGAGACGAAGGCGGCCGTACGATTCGACTGGAGAATTTTGACCTAACTAACTTGGAGAGTAAGCAGCTAAGATAGGGGTGAGCATTATTCGATTTTGGACCGAAAATCGAACCGAATCGAATAAGAGATTCAGTTCGGTTTTGGTTTTGAAAATACTATAAAAAAAATTCGGTTTCGGTTTCGATTTTGGTTTTGAATTTTGGTTTTGGTCCAATACCGAAAACCGAATAAAAAATTTGAGTTAATATATATATATATATATATATATATATATATATATATATATATATATATATATATATATTTCTTTTTTTTCTTATATATATATATATATATTTTTTTTTTCTTATATATATATATATATATATATATATATATATATATATATATATATATATATATATATATATATATATATAAAAGAAAAAAAAAGAAATATACATATATATATATATATTTTTTTTTGAACCATGTAAATTATTTCTAGAATCGCTCCCACCGGGATTCGAACTCCTGACCACTCGGGCCCCATGCATCTCTCTTAACCACTAGGCTAGAGGTCATCTGCATATATATATATATATATATATATATATATATATATATATATATATATATATATATATATATATATATATATATATAAGTGTAAATAAACCGAAAAACCGAAAAAAAATCGAAAATCGAATAAACCGAAAATCGAACCGATTTAAATTGGTTCGGTTTGATTCGGTTATGGGCCAATTCGGATCGATTTTCGGTCGAATTCTGTTTTCGATTATTTGGTTTGGTTTGAACCGAATTAACTGAATGCTCACCCCTAAGCTGAGATATAAGAGACGAAACCGGCCGTACTATTCGAGTGGAGAATTTTGACCTAACTTGGAGATTATTTTGTTTTATTTTTCTGAGAGTGAGTTGCATCATACTTGTTTTACTATAATTCAAGATGCATTACATTTGAAAGAAAAAATTTGAATTGCCACTACAACAAATATGGCCTACAATAGCATGTGCAGAACGCTATAAAAAGCCTTATGTAGCGTATTTCGTCCGCTATAATTGCCCCCGCTATAGTATGTGAACGCTATAACGTTATAGCGTTCTTGAATGTTGTAGATGGATTATAGTGTTCGTGAATGTTGTGCATGGTTTATAGCGTTTCTGAATGCTGTGAATGCTTTATAGCGTTCTTGAATATTGTGGATGGATTATAGCGTCTATGAATGTTGTGGATTGTTCATAGCGTTTGTGAATGCTGTGGATCCTTTATAGCGTTCATCAATGATGTAGATGGATTATAGCGTTCATGAATGTTGTAGATGGTTTATAACATTCAAGAATTGTTGATGAATGATAGCATATTATGAATGTTGTAAATCTGCTACATAATTTCATATTTGAATAACCTGCTATAAATCTGCTACATAATTTCGTATCTGAATAACCTATTCTGTATCACATACAATTAACCATAAAAATTCATGCTGAATTGCAATTCTGATTTCAACAATTTCAATCGCAACTTCCATTTCGATCAATCAAGATGTAGAAAAAGTTTGCCAAATTATGAACATTTTTCATTAAAACATTCAAGATGTACAAAAAGTAGTTGTCATTAAAACATTCAAGATGTACAAAAAGTTGTTGTACGCCTAGTAGTCCAAAATAATAATAAAAATGTCTGTAGGCCAAAATGCAGCTCGATCGCCTCTTTCCTTCTAGATATCCAAAACCATCAAAAATTTATCCGCCAACCTGCACAAAATTGAAAAGAAAACACATTATTATATAAAAATAACTCGACACAGGATCATGTATCCTGATAAGCTGATTAAATAGTCACTAAATACAATCTCAACTATTAAGACCTGGCACTCTCTCGTATACTCTTCCAACATAAAAGAGAATATTAAGTGCAAGTACCAGAACCATAATAAGAGATCAGTCATAAGAAGCAACAAATGCATATAGGTTGCAATAATGAGTTACTTGCTCAAAAGATGTACAGTAACATGGTCACTCTACAAGTCATGGATACCATATTCTACAACACAAAGGCAAGGAAGAATTTCCTTTTATCTCACCACCATTGGGGAAGAAGCTATCAACATTGCCTCCGCAGTTGCACTCACTAGTGATGATGTCGTTCTCCCCCAGGTTAGGATTTAGGAACCATGGAAGTAAAAACTTTTACTTTCTTTGATATTTCTATAAGCTTTACTTCCCTGGTATTTACAATTCAAAAATAGTCATGTAATGGCAAATTTTTACATTCTTTAACTCCATTTTCAGATAAAATTGTCAAACTGGAGGAACCGGCCTCTGTTGAATGTCTCAGAAACAAATTTGTTATCGTCTAAACTGCAAGAGTTATCTACAACAAATAGTTAGTCAAATATTGATTTAACTTAGAAGCTTTTGTTAAGTTGAATTGCATCACTGTGATAAAAACATAGTTACTCGTTTATAATTAAAGATCAAGTCTTGTAATTATACCCATATATAAGAAAAGAATATTAGAACTTTATGCTAAAATCTATACAAGTCATCCTTGTGTACCCATAATTATCCAAAATAAACATTGGATCCAACACAAAGCTTAATTTAGCAACATAAACAAAAAAAACTCAAGAATCATCACAATTTAGGAAGCACCTTCAAGTAATTAAAAAAGCCAAAAAAAAGCTTAAATTTTTTGTACATGGGCCTTTCAATCCTATATCTTCTAGTCTTAAATTTTAGCTTCCAACTAATGACCACACCATGCAATTCTAATCAGAACATCAAAAAAAAAATGAAAACTTTTATGCCAAAATGCATAACAAGAAAAAAATTCAAAATAAAGATTTGATTCAGCACAAAACTCAATTTCGTGGCATGGGTTGTAAGTACAATAAAGTTTGGATTCAACACAAAGGCTTTTTCAGATTTGTTGTATCTATGTCAAGATTACAGTATTAGTCGATACAGATACGTAATGGCACTAATCTATCTTATCTGTTTTGGCATATCCCTATCGATAACCGATACCAACATTAGGATTTTCTTACCCTATCAATTCAGCAAAAAAATTATTAAAAGAAAACACAAGCAGTATGCGAGAAACAGTTTTTACACAATAATTTGATCAGAAGATCAACAGGCTACCAGTACTCACGAAACAATGATCTGAAGTCTTTGAAAGTACTAAATTGCATATCTTCATGACTTAAATTAAGAGTATAAATTTTTTTGCCATGGTTATCAAATGAATCTTGGTCAAAACTATTTAATCAAAATCATTACATATGTTGTTCTACAATTTCGAATCATGAAAACTTATTCATAGAACTCTTACCGAGGAATATGGATTTGGTGTTTTGAAGCCCGTTGACTTGTGTACACTTTTATACCACCATGGAGCCCAAATTCCATCTACTGGTTTTGAATCAGGTTCCACCTGTAAAAGTACTCCCATATGAACTAGAGAAACATTATGGTGCAATGGAAGATAATAATAGCATGTCTCATTGTTTGTTGTAAAAGAAGTTCCACATTAGACTATGTCAGATTGTAAAGTCAAGGAAAACGGTAAAGTTTCTCAAATTACATTACTCATATCATGTCTCATGAATATTTATTAAATAAATATGGTTTCTAATCTTAAACTAATTCTAGAGGTGTCAGTGTTTATTTTGTTACTTGAGCATTGACTTCCGGAAAGGAATACCCAAATCCTGACAAAGACCTTGCAAGGTAGCCTGCACAAGAAGGTAAACAGAGTTCAGAATGAGGTTGGCTACCTGTAACATTTCTTAAACGTTAACCATATCCAAGTACACAACATAAATATTTTAGGATCATCAGTTAAAATATTTTTAGAAGAAGATGCATTAAATGTAGAGTTAACTAACCTCAGGTCCTGCAGCAGATCTTCTGAGTCTACTATAGGAGGAGGACTCCCAAGCTCACATTAAATTTGACATATGTAACCAAAAGTATGTACAAAATCAGCACATTGCTACCAAAAAAAAAAAGTCAAATTTGACACTAGACAACTTATTAGCAAAGTAAACATGATAACATGAATCATGATCAAATGAGAGTGTAGGAAGAACGTTTGCACAAAGTTAAGTTTAAACTCGATGCTGAAACATAGTAGTAAAGAATACTATAACATGACAAATCAGATTTACCAAAATTTATAAGGTACCTAATGTAAGATATATAGGTTATTAAAGAAGAAAAGCAACTCATACAATAAAGGTCTCTCTTGAGGACAACAAACAAGTAAAAAAAGGTAGTCAACATCCACTACCGTTAAATAATATGTTTATGAGATTAGATGTTTACATAAGAACCTAAAAAAATCAGAAGGTATACCTGGTTTCTAAACTCTCTAGTATGACAAAGTTCATCAGCAAAATTTGCAAAATAAAGATTGTGTTTAGAACAAGATACCAAAAGAGAAAGGTAGTCTCTTCTGGAAAGTAAGGAAAGAAACTGATAGGCCTTCCTTATCTCTACCTTGCTAATCAGATGGGAGGACAATTTGAGATTTTCCACAAACATATCAAACTACTTATGTCACCCTCACTTTTCCCAGTTAGGAGTAAAATGGTAATTTTTTATTTTATAATATTTTTGGAAATTTTAATTCATGAATATTATTATTTAATTATTATAGGAGTCGGGTTCGAATTTTATCGCATTCCGAGTTAATTCGGGACCCCGGTGAATTTCGACTTGAGTCGTAATTAGCATGTTATTTAACCATGGCCCACCACACTTAACTTTTAGGTTTAGGAGTTTGGACTAATCCCATATGAGTATCTAAGCTTAATTATGATTTTTATTTAATTTTAGCAATTTCTGAAACCAAATTTGAGACTTAACTTAGCCTAGAAGCAAGGGAGGGGCAAACTTGTAATTACAAGTGCCCCTACCCTATCCCTCCATGGCTGGCCACATAAGGTCACCCCTCCACCTCTCATTTCTTCACCACTAAGTTTCCTTCCTCTCTCTTCATTTCTTTTCTTTCCAACTCCTTCTTACTCTTCCAAATCCATTTTTAGGTATGCTTTTAAACCCTTATAAATTATCATATTTCATTTATTCCTTCACATAAATTAGAGAGGGGACCATTCTCTACAAGTTGACCCTAGATTTGGTAGGTTCTCCTAAAATCTAGTTTAAGGATTATTTATGGATTTATCCTTTTTAGAGAGGTATAAAATATATATATATATATATATATATATATATATATATATATATATATATATATATATATATATATATATATATATATATATATATATATATATATATATATATACATGTGTATTTGTGTGTGTAGGGGAGAGTGGTAGTGGTATTGAAAGTGTGTATTTATGTGTGTGTGTGTGTGTGTCCATGTGTGGGCATATATATATATATATATATATATATATATATATATATATATATATATATATATATATATGTGTGTGTGTGTGTGTGTGTGTGTGTGTGTGTGTGTGTGTGTGTGTCTATATATATATATATATATATATATATATATATATATGTATGTATTTGTGTATATAGATATGTATGTGTGAGAGTGTGTATTTACATATATGGAGAGGGAAGAATGAGAGATTAGAGTGTGTGTGCGAGTGTCTCTATATCTATATATATATATGGATATGGATGTGAGAGATTGAGAGAGTGATAGAGAGGATTATTAGAGAGATTGAGATGGAGTTTAGAGAGGATTAGAGAGGGAATAGAGGGAGAAAGAGTGTGAGATGGAGGGGGGATAGGGGGAGCACCCACAGCAGCAAGGGGGCTGCTGCCCCCCCTAAATCAGCCACAGCAGTAGCAAAAACTGCAGCAGCAGTAGCAACATAGCAGCAGCAGCAAGCAGCAGTTTTTTCCCCCTTTAGGCCCCCATTTGACCCCCGTAACCCCCCGTATATACCCTCATATGTATACCAATATATATACATATATATATCCTATATATTAGCTATATATATACCTATTTAACCCTCTAAATAGCCCCCTAAAACTAGTCCTAAGTATAGGTTAAAAATGGGTGTTTGAGAGTGTATGTGAGTGGTTGTGTGAGTTTTAGTGAAGGGGTGAATTTGAGTTCCATAATTCGGAATGCGTTGAAACTTGGAGGGGACTTAGATAATGTGATTTAGATTTTGTGGGTAGGCTCCCGAGTTGGAATCGGGGTTACGTGTGGGATTAGAGAGATGGTATCGCACCGTACCATCGCGTATCTTGAAATGTTCAAGATAACGGGTAAACGGGCGATACGAACCGTAAGATGGACTGGATGTCCACTTACCCTAGGAAACTTGGTAGGTAATGGTTGTATAGGCTAGTACCCTACTACCCTAGGAAGCTCGGAGTGGAATTCCTAAGGGAAGGCCACTTGGCGTCAAGTTAGAACGGTTTAAAGGTAAATGTTTAGGGATAATCGGGTAAATTCAAGATACGGAGTTCGGGTATTCGGATTGACTTGAAACTTGGGTGACATGTTGGGTACACCCTAAAAATGTCATATTTGAACTGATTTTGGCTCGGTTGACCCCGAGTTGACTTTTTATCCAAAAGTCAACCGTGAGTCAACACTTTGTCTAGATTTGACCAAATCCAAACCAGAGTTGACCACTTGACCAAAAGTCAACTGTTGGTCAACATTTGACCAGTTTGACCTAGGGTTGACCTAGAGTTGACCAGTGTTGACCAGTTGACCAAAAGTCAACTGTAGGCCAACTCTTGACCCCGTTTGACTTTCTTCGACTTGTTTTGACCTGTGATGACTGGTATGACCTAGGGTTGACTTGGTCTGACTTAGATTGACTTGATATAACTTGATTTGACCTAGATTTGCTTGACAGGACTTAGTATGACTCAGTGAGACCTAGTTTGACCTAGATTTTATATCATTCATTGTGAATCATTCTTAAACTTGTTTAAACCTAAATTAACATACAGTATCTCATCTTTAGGTTTCTGATTACCGCTCTGAGCATTGATATACCCTACAGCTCGGGACAGCAGGCGAGTACATTCACTGATAGTTTTTATTGTCTTGATATCTGCTATATCCGATTCAGTTGTAGTGTCTTACTCGATTCCAGTCACGATAGTTCACGGACTAGTATACGTTGGATCATGACATGAGATGTTGTTCCTGGATTTTCTTGGTATATATGTACATTTTATGTCTTGTTCCCTGTACTTGTATAGACACCGATTCCTGAGAGGGAGTAGCTATCCTCTTAGGGAATTCCGTGTCATGACGTGTCATGTCCAGGTCCATTATACTACTCGGAGATGAAAAATTATTAGGGGTTATGTGATCAAAGTCTCATGTCACTATTTTGCTTGCGCCACCCTCACCTCACGTAGGGTGTAGCAGATACCTCCATATCCATGTTATCCAGGTTGGCCGGCATGACTTTCCGTTGAGGTCACCGCGGATTGCCGGGCCAAGTGGATAACCCTACCATGATTCCCTTGCCGATCACATATCGCTCTAGTAATTCAAGGCACATTTTATATTTACTTATCTTATCATATATCCTGTTCTGTTCTACAATCAGTACTTTCTCACCATGCCATGATATTCAGTTACTCACATGTTCTACATGCCTTTATACTGTACCTTGATTGGAGACTAAGTTCTGCTCGGGAGAAGGGTTACAACCCCGGTCCTTATTTGGTTTAAGGGTTGTAGCTCAGCTTTCGAACGGTTCCCAAGTCTTCATATATATTTGTCTTGTAGTTCATTATACTGTCTATTATAGAATTTGTCAATTCACATGGAACTGCTGTTAGTGCTTGTACTTGCTCATTTTCCAGACAGGATACCGTTATGATATATTACAGATGACTCTGAGGCAGGCTGCTCGACCTATTATAGGCTCGAGTCAGATGGAGTAGTCCAGGACCGTGGCCTTATAGTAGAGCCACTAGACTTTGTACTCCCAGAGTAGTGTAGCTTAGCTAGGTTTGACTGGACTGCGATCCAGCTAGCATTATCAGACTGTAGCTTCTATGTTATATTTTAAGACTCTGGGATGTTATGTATAGCTCTGGACTTGTGTGGATCTTGAACTTATTTTCTGTTTTCATCTATTATATTTCCTTTCGTGCTATCTATCCTAGTTTGTTTATGTGATTGAGACTGTATTGCTATGTCACCTCCATTCGGAGTGTATATACTGTACAGGTATCTTTATACTGTTTAGTGTAGTTTTGTAGACAACCTAGACAGCGTTCTACCGCCGATGCTGCGGCGTAGGCTGGACGTAACCACGTACTCGTGCCCCTAATCAGGGTGCGGTTCGTGACAACTTGTCATAGCTGTGAAACGCAACACAATGACAAGGACCCGACACCAATTCTTGACCTACTTTCTTGCTAAACATAATGTATGAATTTATTTTCTCCTTTTGGGTATCCAAATAATATGTAAGAGAATTATTGAGTTCCAAATTAGACATTCTTGTGGAATTTATATAGTCAAATAACATATTTTTTATAGAATCAAATTTCAGTGTATGGTATATTTTAAAGGCCATATTACAGCTTAGCGATGCCATTGTTCATTACCAGTCAATCTATCATAACAATGGAAAACAACACTAAGAATAGTGTGTCTTCTTAATGAACCATTAACCCCATTATTCAAGCATCATTTTTCTTGCACCTTGAAATGACAATAACATATAAAGCTATTAGTATCATATAAGTCTCTCAAACATGTTGGAAACAACATTTATTATACTCAAGGCACGAGGTTCCTACTCTACTAATCCGCTAATAGTCGGCCTTCAAGCAAACCAGTGTGACACATAACTAAATTTATCTCCAGATAGAGAAAAGAAGAAGAAGAAGAAGAAAATATGTAAAAATAAATATCAAATGGATATGTATATGTATATTTTGTAGAGAGAGAGAGGAGTCTGACTAAATGGGCTCTGAAGGTCGCTTGGATCCTGACAACAACCACCTCTTGCAGCAGGCACTACGTCTGCTACCAGTGAGCCGGATGATGCCATGGGTACCAATCCTAGTTTTGGTGGTCTTCTCCCTTTATTCGGGGTGGCCAAGAGCCTGAGTTTTTGCCCTGGATTTGGGTTGAGACATTTTAACAAACATTTATTTAGCACACCAAGTAACTCACTTTGAATCCGTAAACGCTCGTTGAGGATATGGAGGATGCGGAGTCAGGGGTCCTTTGTTGCTGTCTTCGTCCGTCCCAACTCCTCCACGGTCAGCAAGATGCTCCTCCCATGTCCACAAATGGTCCACTAGAACCCGAACCTGCTCCTCCTTCGCTTTGTTGTCCCCGTCTCGAGTTTTGGAAGTCCTTTATGGACAACAACACGGACAAGCTCTAGAAACCGTAGATTATATCTT
Source organism: Iris pallida (assembly GCA_029216955.1). NCBI lineage: Eukaryota > Viridiplantae > Streptophyta > Magnoliopsida > Asparagales > Iridaceae > Iris > Iris pallida. Next base: position 12,698,910 of record JANAVB010043220.1, on the reverse strand, counting down.
GGTTTCCATTAGGGATTGTGAGAGAAAATAAACAAAACGAGTGTAGAGATTACAAATTTTGGGGCGATTTGGGCTTACCGAGTGCCAATCGAAGAGGCTCTGGAGGAGGGAAGGAAAATGTGCACACAAGGGGGGGCACGACTGCAGCGGTTGTCGACTCCGGTCGGCACCATTGCTGCTCCACCTTCTTCTTCTTCTTCTTAGGTTGCTCTCTTTGTGGAAGGGAAGAAGATGAGGAGGAGAATGAAGAGGAGGAGGGATTTTGGGTTCTTTTGTGTGCGGGTGCCCGCGGGTTAGGATTTGGAATTTAGAAGGAGGAGGAGAGATTTGTGATTCTCTCGTATGTGGGAGATAAGGATGGAGAGAAGAGAAGAAGGGTTAGGGTTTGGGAGTTGGAAGTTAAAAAAAATGATGAATATGAAAGAAAGGGGGAGGGGGTTCTTTGAGTGGATTGAAATTTTTTCGAACGAAACCCAAAAATTTGAGCGGGTCCAGGTGTTGGAATATTTTTTTTTTTGCAACATAAGCAGCATCCAGAAAAAACTATACCTTTAACAGCGTTCATAACACGCTATATAAAGTTCTGTTAACAGCAAAATAGCAGGGAGGCATAAACGCTATAGATAAACTGCTATTGTATGAACTTTTAATAGCACTTCACAATAAACGCTATGGATGATGATATTATAATAGTAGGGAGGCTCGAATGCTATAGATAAACTGCTATTGTACGCTCTTTTAATAGCACTGCGGAATGAACGCTATTGATGATGACATTCTATAGCAGGGAGGCTTGAACGCTATAGATAAACTGCTATTGTATGCCCTATTTGTTGCACACCACGTGTTCTAATTTAATGCATGAATTCGATGCCAGTGTAATGCATAATATAATCCTGCATATTCATCCCTTATTATTGTTGAAGCAAAGTATGTAATGTAAGAAAAATTCTCTTGGATAGTAGGTTAATTATATTCAAACATTAGCAAGCAATTTTGTGCGGCCATACAGTGGAAGCCTGATAAAATGATATTCAGATTTTCTTCAACACGCTTTAATATTAAATAAATATACTTTGGTAAATGATATTAAAAATACTGTAAATATTTGGTGAAAAATGAATGGTATACTTGAACATTGGTAAATGATATTAAAAATACTGTAAATATTTGGTGAAAAATGAATGATATACTTGAACATTTTTGGTCATAAATGTACCATACTTTGTTAAAAGCACAGAGAGTGGCCATTCTCTATGTTAAAAGCACGGAGAATGGCCATTCTCTGTGTTAAAAG